>RJWH01003146.1:59375-174336 GCA_004363575.1 Solenodon paradoxus | reverse complement strand
TGCAATAGCCTATCATTGTAATCCTATGAATGACGTAGGGATCTGCGTCAGTGCTGTTACTTCCGCATATTTTCCCCACTATATAAGACGCTTGTGTGACTAAGATTTTGAGACACACTGAAGAGACATTAAAGAAACTTCTGATCATCGAATGCTTGTGTGTGTGTCTCCACTCCTCGCGTTCCCTGTCCCTACCGATTCACTTCTGAATCTCCAAAGCACTGGCCCTGGAACACAGCAGGTGCTCAATAAACATCTGTGGCAGTAAACTAAAGGCTTGGGTTTTAATTCTCACACTATCAGGTATGGCTAGGTGCTCCCATCTGCTTTGCTGGTTTCAACCTCAGTCTTTGAGCTAATGGCTTTCACATCTCAATCATTAACCTGTCTTCTCTCCAAAGTTTCAGACCCACCTGAAGTAGTTGACTCCTGGACTTTTCCACCTGGATGTTTTATAAGTAGCTCAAAATCAGTATGTCTCCACCTGAACTCATCTTATGCCATCCCCACATCTGTTCTTTCTCCTGCAACCTTATTTGTCAATGGTATTGCATTGCCTAAGAATCCAAGGGAGAGACGAAATATCCTCTCTATTCCTTATTTCACCCCTCCCTCTTCCACTTATTTGCTCATGAAATCCTGCTGACTATTGTTCAGATACATCCCAGATTCATCACCCTGTCATCTCCATTCCCATAGCTGCTGTGTGAGCTAGTTTAGATCCTCATTATATTTCACCTGCATTATTACATCAGTCTTTGAAATCATCTTTTTTGCCTCCAATCTTCCTGTTTCAAAACATCTACTATGTGGCCTAAGCAAAGGTATCTATCTAAACACCAGCATAATTATGTTACTTTCTTCCCTCAAAACATTCAAAAGCTCCCAGTTGCCTTAAGAATCCAAATTCTTAGAGCACCCAGGTTTGTCATGATCTGGCTCTAACTTTCCTCTCTGGTCTCCTCTCTAATAAATGCACCCCTCTCACCACAAATAGGCCTATCTGCTTTAACTTTTCACAATCTATGCTACTCCAAATAGGCCATAGGAGGGAGGCTGCTGGGTCCTTCTACATCCACTCGGGGCACAGTGGAGACAGTGGGCCACCCTGTAGGAACGGAGAGGAGAAGCAATGCCATGAGACCCACGGGGCATTCACCACCCACGGGGCACGCACCACGGCTTTATGGAAAAGTGACATGATCAGTGGAAAGAAATGCAGGGACAGGAATCAGTGTGAGGAAACTTTGAGAGGAAGGAAAATGCTGGGTAGCATCTGGAACTGAGAAAAGAAAAGTCTGAAACAGAATGAGACACAGCATTTGGCAACTGGCTCCAACTTGAGGGGGAGGCATGGGCCGGAGAACAGAGGTCCAGCAGCGACCTGGAAGCCCCTGGTCGCAGGTGGAGACCGTGGTGGCTCTCGAGGGCGAGTGCTGTGCGCTGTCTCCTCCGCCCAGGTCAACCCCAGCACCCTAAGGCAGACAATTCCACCCACCCACCCACCACACCACCCCCACTCCGCGCAGTGTCCACCAGGCAGGCCCAGGGCGGCCCCGGGTGTGGAGTCGGACCCGAGGGGAATGAGTAACCCTTGGATGCGAGAGCTTGCCAAGTCCGGAGACAATAAGTCGGCCAGAGCGTCTGGGGTCGTGCCCAATGGGCCTGGAGGGGCGCGGCCGCGGCCGCACCCAGGGCAGATAAAAGGGCCTAGCGGCGCGGGGCCGTTTTCTCCCGACGAGTCTGAATCGCTCCTCGCTGGCGGGCACTTGAGCGCTCACTGATCCCCTCTGGGCCCCGCGAGCAGCGCACCCCCGGCGCCCCGCTTCTTTCGGGTACCTCCTAGTGCGGGCGGCGGGGGCATGGCGGGGGTGGCGGGCACGCCGGCGACCAGGCCGAGCCTGACCTCCATCTCGTCGGGGGAGCTGCGCAGCCTGTGGACGTGCGACTGCGAGCTGGCTTTGCTGCCGCTGGCGCAGCTGCTGCGCCTGCAGCCCCGCGCCTTCCAGCTGCGCGGCGACCAGCTCGTGGTGCCCGGCCCCGGGGAGCCGGCGGCTGCGCGCGGGGGCTTCAACGTCTTCGGCGACGGCCTGGTGCGCCTCGATGGGCAGCTCTACCGCCTCAGCAGCTACATCAAGAGGTGGGTGGCCTCGCCGCGCACCCCAGCCCGCCGGCTGGTCCCGGC
Organism: Solenodon paradoxus; assembly: GCA_004363575.1. NCBI lineage: Eukaryota > Metazoa > Chordata > Mammalia > Eulipotyphla > Solenodontidae > Solenodon > Solenodon paradoxus. Next base: position 172,151 of record RJWH01003146.1, on the reverse strand, counting down.
GGAGGCCTCCGCCACTCCGCAACCCTCCCCCGGATATCCCCTGGTGCACCGGTTGGCCTCGCTTCCTGCGGAGGCCACCTGAACCCCCTCCCATAGTGCAGTTTCTAGATTGTTCTCATTGCTCACGTCACGAGGGGCTGCATGCTCTTCCGCCCTGGCCTTTTCTGGCCTTTGCACTGACATTTTGCAGCTGCCCCTTGAAGCTGCCCAGGAAACCTTCAGAGCAGGCGCCTGGGGGAGCTAAGGGCATGGTCCGTGAGTTTCACGCCCAACTGGGTTAGCTCAAACTGGGGCCACACTCTTCAGAGGACATTTGGCAGAGGAGACTCACACACTGGGCTTAGATTTAGGGGGAAGAGGATGCTCGGTTCTGCACACTGCTAACTTTATCCAGTGAGGACACCCAGTGGAAAAGCAGGCAGAAGTCCAATTTCCCATCATCCGCGTCCCTTCATGTTTTAAACAAACAACAAACAAATCATGATCGTGAGGGGAACAAAGCCCTGTGAAGTCCAGTCCAGGGCCGAATAGACTGTGTTTGGGCGGATGAGTTCTGGGAAAAATAAGTGCAATGAGTGTGTAGCTTCCTGGGGCAGAATTTGGATCAAAGCGCATTTGAATGAGGGTCCTAGCTTGCCTCACTGTTTGGGGCCAAAGTGCCTGAAGCGCTTTTTAGCAGACTTGAAGCCAGCAGGGATGTCTCCTGAAACTGGCTTGATCCTCCTGAATTAAAAGAGGAGGGGGCTCCACCTGAGAACTGACCCTGTGCTGGAGAGCTGGGCGAGGTGTCTTATATTTGTGTTCGGGGGCTGAGTGCCCAGAGGGGGCAAGTGCAATCTAGAGTTTGATTCCCAGATAAGTAAACCAGGGACAGCCTTTGCTCCTAGGACAGGCAGTAGTGATGTGACACTTGATGGGTAGATGGAGCCATGATGACAAACAAAATGAGATATTTATAATGAAGTTCTTAAAGCTGCCTGGAAAAGCCTTGGTTTTCAAAACGAAGATAGTGGGGCCTTTGAATGCCTGAAAAACCATCCTCCAGCTAGACTTTCCCCCTTATTGAACTGAAAATTCCAACCCATAAGCAGAGAACTGAGAGAACAACTGGGTTAGAAATCAGATTAATGAGGATTTAAAAAAGAACATAGCCATTGGATTTGAGAACAGAGTATGAAAAATTAATATGTCCAGAATTGAAAATACAGGTTAGACTTTCCAGAGTCAGCCCGCCTGATCTTAGCAAACAGTGCTGCAAAATTTAAATGGATTTTCATGTCTGGTTATTAAAATCTTGCTTTGAACACCTCCTACACAAAAGAAACTTAAACAGCAGTGGTTGTTTAGAGTCCAGAATAAACAATGAGTAGGTGACACAGACCAGTGTGCAAACAGGAATCAACAAACAAAGGTTGTCATTGTCTAAACAATCCTGCGAGGTCTTTGGTACCCTGGTGAATAGTAAGGCGTATCTGAGAATAATTTGAGTGATGGAAGGAATGGTCCATCCTCCTCTCAGAGAACATACTATGGCAGGGGAAGTAGACTTTTATAACTAACTGGTTGTACAGTCTTAAAGGATGAGTGTGAGGGAAACTTCTGAATGGAGAGGACCTTCCAGAAAGAGACAGAAGAGCAGGCTGTGGGAAACAGTGAGAGGTTTTGTCCTCATGGACCAGGAGGTGGGCACAGAGTTGGAATTAAGATATCTGAAGTCGCTGCTTCTCAGATCTGCCAGATTTCTTCAGCTGTCTTAGTTTTAGGGATAGCTTATAACTTCTCAAAATATTGCTCTAAAGCAGTGATTCATCTCCCTTCCTCCCTCCCTCCCTCCCTCCCTCCCTCCTTCCCTCCCTTCCTCCCTCCCTCACTCACTCCCTCCTTCCCTCCCTTCCTCCCTCCCTCACTCACTCCCTCCCTCTCTTCAGTAAGCTCTAGCCGGTTTTACTAAAGAAAAACTGCATGATTTTCTTTTAAACAGTCTGCTCTGGAATACTTCTAGAGATCACAGATTACTTGTATCAATGATAGCTGGTATGAATAGAGGAGAGAAACACACTGACTTTATATTTAAGGGCAGAAATATCCTGTAGCATTTTCTGCATCTTACGATCAATTCAGTAACATCGCCACTGTGGTATAGCGAACACCAGCTTTGACCAACATGACCTAGTTCAGATTTTCTCAAGACCAGCAATTGTTGGTCAGGATGATCATTTCAAGTTGCTTTGTGTGTCCTTTTCAGAATGGGCTTCCCCACCAGCTCCGGCAGTGACTCTCCTCTTAATAAGTTGTAGCCAAGAGTTGATTGTCACCAATGTCTTTTTCATCTTCTTTGTTACCACCATATTCCTGCCTTAAGTGTGGGATGGACCCAACCAAAAGCAACCACCAAGATGGCAGCGGAGTGAAAAAGGCAAAGAGATAGTCTCAATCACTTTGGATCATAAAGCTTTAGAGAAACATGTAGCACCTCTCCCCCAAAATATAAATAAACACCTATGCTGCTAACCTTTAGGCAGTTGGTAAGATGGTGGGATCTAGTTTAAGAATCTTTGCTCTAGCAACTAGCTATTTACATTCCATGAGTATTTTTGATATGGGATAAGCCCACAGTAGAAGCAGCATTTCTTTTCTCAGCCTCAGAAGTTTGTGCTGTAGCTTTGGAGGTTCCTTTCCCAAGGAACCCCAAAAGGCTTGGAGCTACTGACCCCAGCAGTTAGATGATTCAGAGCAACAGGATGATTTTGTGTTCAGCTTATTCTAGCAGTTTTCTGATACTTGAATATTAAAGAAAAAAAATAAAGAACTATTAACTAAACCTTAAGAAACCTTGGGTGGTGGGAAAGTGTAGTGATGCCCATTAAAGGACTTAAAGTACCTTCGAGAGCCTAATTTAAAAGTATTTGCCCTGCTTTGGTGGATTTATGTCAAAAATTCTTCTTTTTTTTTTTTTTTTGTCTTTCAAGTTCAGAATTTCTATCCACATTACAAACAAAACCTGCTGAGAACAATAGGTATAAATTATTATTATTTATCTCCCCCCCCACCCCTCCCTTTTGTTCTATAATTAGTTTGTTAGTGATGAGGTATAATAGTGAATGTTTGGCAAAGAGGAACTCTAATTCCTCTTTTTCAGTGGTTCCCTAGCATAGAGGGCAGGTAGTAGAAGTTATACCAATAATAATGGTGGCTCCTAATGTTTACCTGAGTACTAGGAACGGTCCAAAGTATCTCGCAGCTATTATCTCACAAGAGCTTACAAAATCAGCACCATTGTTGCTTCTCTTTTTTGCACATGGGAAAATTAAGGCTTTCAGAGATTAAGTCATTTATCTAAGTAAGATGCTGGTGAGTAGTAGAGTCCGGGCTTCTGTGACGCACTGTCGAACTATAAAGCCTATACTTTCAACAAACTGCCATGAACCTGAAATAATTCTGGCTTACTATAGAGACGCATTCTCAGAAACGCTCCAAATCTACACATAAATAATGGAATTACATCAGCCAGTACCCATCCCGTATAATCAGCCTAAAAGAAATATTAAGTCCAGAGGTTTTAAGGTAGCCACTAAAAGCAGAGATGTAGCCTGCTCCTGCCCTTTTTGGAGCAGCTGTGAGATGGTGACAGTCACACCCACCTCAGGGGAAGCCCCCTGGGGCAGGAGTGAGGAGGAGGTGAGAGGAAGGAGACTCGCAGGGATACAGTGAGGATGGAGTCAGGGCTGGAACATACTTAGATTTTACTGAGAGGTAAACTGCAGGAGGCTTGGGCTCTGCCTACTCCAGTGCCCCAGGGTCAACGCTCAGATGCCCCTGACCTGAGGGGTAGCTGTGGGACCTTGCCGGTGGTCTTCTTTCCTGTCCTGGTCACTGGTTCTCTCCTGGGCCTTGGATTTGGTAACCTTCCCAGGATAGCAACCCCTTCACAAGGCACATCTTCCCATGGTATTGACAAAGAGGCTCTTGTGCATGCGCTAAGCGTGAGTGTAAGAGATTTGATCTAGCCTCGTGGGTTGGGACCTGACTGCCTTGGTTTAAATCATCCTTCTGCTGCCTTCCAGCTGAGTGACTTGGGAAAGTTGCTTCATCTCTGTGACTCAGTCTCCTTAGCTGCAAGATGGGAATACTATTGCCAACCACATTATAGGATGTTGTTGAGTTAAAATTTGAAGGCTCTTTACACAGATATTGGTACATTTTGATCACTTGACAAATGCTAGCTTACATCATTATTTAGTAGCCCCATAAGCCAGTGCTTCACACCCACTGTTGAATCTTTTAGCCACCTCATGGGTGCCTTTTATTACCAGGTCTTACAGGTGAGGAAACCAACTCACTTCTGCCTCTTTGTTTTCTGCCTTTCTTCCTTGGGAGCCTTGCTCTTCGACTTCCAGCTGCACCCTGGTCTGCCTCCCACTCTCATTTCACATGGGTCTTGCTCATGCCTGCTTGGAGGCCTGGAGGCAGCCACCCCCAGTCCCCAAGTATCCCCTAAACTGTGATTCCTCCTAGACACCAGTCTACGCCAGCTTTTGCCCAACCACTGGCAGTTTGGCCAGACAGCACCTCCTCTAGGATCTGTCTCAGGCCAATAAATAGTTCCAACTCCTGGCCCCTCTGCTTTGCTCCTTCTGATTTAAATGCCTAACACATAACCCCTCAGTGCTCGAACGTGTGAACGCCGAGAACTGTGTGTTCCCCTGGCGTTGATACGTTTGCATGATTTACTAGTTTGTGAAAGACAGGGACCAGGTCTTAGACCAGGTTTTCTCAAATTATAAAGAAACGTGCTTTAAAGAAACTTGCAAGTCTCCTGAGGATCTGTGTTAAAACACAGGTTTTAGATAGAATAAAACTGGGGAGAGGCCCAAGATTCTGTAGTTTTATAAATTCCTGGGTGGTGCCGGTGATGTTGGTCCAAGACTCACATTTCAAGCAGCAATTCATTAAGCAACTATTTTATAATGAAATGGTGCATTTTCTTCTCAGGATCCCCAATAGATGCCATGTTTCCTGAAAGCAAAACTATTTCCTTTCATCTATGTGTTGCCAGTGTCCAGCATAGGGTAGGTGTTTCAGAAATGTTTGTTGCCTGGATGAATGAATTCATCAATGAATGGCTGATTCTCTGGCCTGTCAGTGTTAAACCTGCACTGAGCATCAGCAGTCGACGAATGTATGTGTATGCCCTTGGCTCAAGTCCTAGATAATGATAAATCTGAAAATTTTGCTTACCCTCAGTAGAGCTGGGGCAGAAGAAAGGGGAGAGGTAGTGAAAGAAAGAACTTAGAGTGAGGCTCTGTCTGAAGCTATCAAGTTAGCAGTAGAAACATAGCAGGACCATCCTGCTTGCTCCCAAGGGCAGAATACTCCTGCCTGCTTTTGCTTATTGTCATAGAAAATGGTTATGAAAGCTATAAACAATTTCGGAGCCTTCTACACGAGGACTATTCCAATATGCGTACCCCTTTTATGCTCCACTCTACATAATTTTTTAAATGAACACACACACACACAAAACACACACACACACACACACAAAACACACACACACACACACACACACACACACACACACAGAAACCATGGGATTGACTTCTTATTTTCCTTTGAGTATCCAGTGGGTAGAGCCAAGGGAATTTGGGGGCAGCTTCTCAGACAGTGCTAGAGATGACATGAAACCTGAAGGAATCTCAACAGAAAGACATCTTGAGATTGGGTGATCTTTCAGTCACTCCTGATTTGCTAGAAGCAAAAATGAAGTGTTCTTTCCTGATGCCATCTTTCAAATATTGCCTTCTTTAAACTGAGCTGAAAAGATGAAAAATGAATTGGATCAAGGAAGGAGAAACTCTCGATGATTTGTTTTCCAGATATTTCTATTGTCCTTGATACCTTGTAACTCAAATGTATATCAAAAGCTTTTAGAACTTCTCCCAATGGCCAGTAGAGTTGGCAAGGATTAAAGATACTAGTTATGTTTGTCAAGTATGTACTAAGCCAATGTATGTTTGTCTATATTATATGCACTGTGTTGAATCATCAAACAGAAGGCAATATTATTATATCCTTTTTTTTTTTTTTTTTTACATGAAACAGGTTCAGATGGGTTTTAGCTGAAAAAATTGAGATGTAGCTAATTTCAGGTCACAGTGAGTTGTGGCTATGGGACTGAGTTCACACAGCCATCAGTTAGGATGTGAACTGGATCTTCTTACTTCCAGTCACTTTGCTTTCCACCGCATTGTTGTTCCTTTCAGCTTTTTATTGAATCCAGGCGCAGAAAGTCTCAGCCTAGAAGTATTCTGGGACTAGAGTAAAAGTAATGAAAAAATGGGGTTCACAGGACCATCTTTAATGTTTGCTTTTCATTCCTAGTGAGAAATTCAGCAAATGTAATAAATATCCAGTGCGCAGAAACAGTATTTGCATTAGTAATGCAGAAATATGCATGATGACAGATGAGAAAAAAAACTAATCCTAAATAGAGTCTGTAAGACTAAAATAAAACCAGTTATTGAATGTATTTAAATACTTGTGATATTTAACTAGTTCCTTAGTCTTTTTGTTTTTTAGTGACTTATGTATCCAGATTTTATAATAGTGAACTCCAAAGGAATACTTACATTTATTTATTTCCCTGGAATTTTGAGGTTTTTTAGAAATTGGACTGTAACTGAGAGGCTGGGAATAGATGAATTAAGGAGGTATGTCTTATTTGTGACCTGGTTTAAATAATGAGTTTACTCTGGAGGGATCTTGTCACCATCTCTTCTCTGTAAATTCCCTATCAGAATTTTCACACTCTCTGGTGCAATGGTCACTGACATGCACTGTGACGATGTTTACAGCCCTGTTAAGACCCTAAAAGTGCCTTTAAATCATCAAAGTTAAATTATATTGAGCATAGTTTTATTATTCAGGGCCTCTCATTAAAATAAAAAATGTTCCAAAATGGATGACTCATGTATAGGCTATACATTAAACGTAATAGGTATCTGTCCAGAATTGCCCCCTCCCAGCCCCGCTTCTCTGATAATGCCAAATAACAGCTCGTTAAGCTCTATAACATTAAAAAAAAAAACAACAACAACAAACAAACAAAAAAAACCTTCCATGGAATTCTGGGGAAAACTGATTATTTGCCTAACCAGTGATCACTCTAAATTCTGGTATCATTGGAACAAAATTGGTGATACCTCCAATTAGATCTCAGCTGATTTTGTGGTCAAAGGGAAGTATTGCATTGTCATTTGTATCCTCAGAAAAGTAATCAAAACTCTGGATTTCAAGATGCTCTGTACAAATGCCATGTGCATGCCCTGGAGAATGATAATCAGGCTTCCGATCTTGAGAGAGCAGAAGAATGGCCTTAAGGAAAATACTAAGTGTTTAGATGATTATAAACTAACTCCATGATCAACAAGTTGGGTGAACATGAAAAGCACCTTGAATGAGTCACAGTTGGCTCCTGACTCCCACAAATCTTTGTAATCCATCCAGGTTTGCCCTTTTCTTCTATTGCTGAAGAGTTTTCTTCCTCCCTTTTCCTTTTGCATCTCTCCTGTCCCCTCAGCCTCCAGCCATGCAAGCACAGACCTCAGTGGCCTCTCCTCCTCTTCCCATGCCACTCTCACCTGCCTGTGCCAGGTCCTTGGCAATCAGATAGGAGGGTGGTAGAAGGGACTGGGAAAGTGCAGGGCTTCCCCTGTCCTGCTACCCTCCTCCCCATTCCCACTTCCTGGGCTCTTCAGATGCATTAAGATACTTGTAAAGTCTTAGCTGGTGCATATTGGTGCCTATAGAATGTTGAGTGAATGAATGAGAGCACATGGTGGTTCATGGTGGTTCATGGTGGTTCCGCCTTTGCTTCCTTTCTCCTGTACTTCTTGGCAGTGGGTCAACTGGATCAAAGAAGAACAGGAAAATTCTCTCTGTTGGTTTACAGCACAAGTGCCCCTCTTCTTCAGGGTGGGGGGTCAGCATGCAGGAAGGACCATCTGAAGCCCCCACTCTGCATAATCTGACCTACTCCATTCCTTTGTTGCTCTTCCCAGCCCCCCATTTACTACACCACCCTCTCCCTGCTACTGCTGCACTTCTCACCTGTGCACCCCTCAGTGTCAGCACGTGCCTCTCTTTCCTTCCCTGCAATCTTCCAGCACAGAGTGCCCCAGCTGACCCCTGCACCAGCCCCCTGACTACCCCAGGGAGGTAGAGACTATGTGCAATAGGAAGCAGGAAGCATTTTAGAGGCTCCATCAGGGGTCAGGTTTTAAAAGCTCTCCAAATTAGGTCTGACAAACCCAGAAAAAAAAAAATAATGACAGTTGTCAAAGAAAGCAAGCTGGGAGAAAGGAGCAGAAGCTATGTTTTTCTGACTGGGGGACAATACTCTGCATACACTTAACCTATGCCTGGGTCACTGTCCGTACGTTGGCACCTCTAAGTGGGTTGTGGGAAGTGAGCTGAGAGGGGCCCCCCAAGAAGACTCTGTACCCACAGCTCCCTGCAGTGGGGTGCTCTCCAAGACTGTGATTTTCATGTCAGGCACTGGAAAGACAACAAGTCAGAAGGAAATGCTCTCTCTGTCTCTGCTGTGACTGGTTGTAAGTAGCAAACTCGCTGTCAGGGAGCCTAGCCGTTCACTCTGCAGACACTCCAGCTGGGCCCTCTGTAGGGAGCAGCTCTGAGCTGGAGGGGGGCTTTGGCAAGGGCACCCTCCACCTGACAGGATGCCACTCAGCCTGCCAGTGTGCACGTGGCATCTGAGACGGTTTTAGTTAGAAAATTGGCCGTTGTCTTGAAGGAAGCCAGGTTGCTCTTCGATCTGTCTTTTTATCAACAACGTGGGTAGAGACTCTAAAAAGACTACCAGGAAAATTTGGAGAGTAGGAAGAGAGCTGACCTACTGGATGACAGAATCAGAAAAGCAAATAAGATCCTCCCTGCTTAGAATAGGAACTCAACCTGAGGAAGCTAAATTGAAAAGGGCCATGGGCAAAATTCCCACATTTGCTGTTTTCATTATATTTTTTTAAATGCACAAGCTGAAGGTCAGGAAGATGTGAATTGAGAAGAGTTCCTGTGACTATTGTTTGATTGCATAATTGATAGGGAAGAAACTAAGTTTATTTTAGGATTAGAGCAGGGAAGCAAGAAGGAAAGGAAAAAATCAAACCCACCAGTTAGACAGGACGTCTGTCCTGCAGAAGATCCTGCTAATTCCACTTACTGAGTGTAATTCATTCTCAATCCAGAAAGGCATTAAGCCCTTGTGAGCACTTAGAGCTCAAAAGATAAATGGTACTGCTCATATCTATGAAAGGCTGCCTTTGAGAGCTAAGAGTGGGTGCTAGGCCACCCCAAGAACCATGGCCCCCTCTAGATTGCATGCTGTCAGTCAGCCAAGAAAGGGGAACTCATTTGTATGCTATAGAATATGACTGTCTTTATTTTGTTTCCATGTTTTGATAGTCCATCTATTTTCTAATTTATTTTTATTGTAGTAATTATTCTACACATTAAAATAATTTCCCATGTATAGATTTCCCATTTCTTAGCTATATTTCAACACACCATGACCTCCACCAAATCACCAAGTGTTTATCCCCATTGTCCAGTGGGCTCCACCACCGTTTGCCTTCCACCCACCCCATTCCCTTTTGGTCACCTCAGTTCTGTTGCAAATGTTTCAGGGCTGGGTATGTTTCATCTGTTCCTTTGTTTTTTCTGTTCAAATGACAGGGTTTCATCTCTTCTAAGGACTGTGTAGTATTCTATTGTATATATGTACCATATCTTCTTGGTTCCATTCATCTGATGCTGCTGGGCACTTAGGTAATTTCCAGTTCTTAGCTGTTGTGAATAGGGCTGCAATCAATATGGGGGTGTATACACCTCTGTGGATGGGTGTTTTTGTAGAATATGACTGTCTGTTAGGGACACATTTTAGGACACTTACTTCAAAGGATCTGTGGATCTGATAGTCCAGGACATGCCCTTCCTGACTTAAATAGGAGGGTGTCTTACATTTCAATTATTTCTGCTTTTGTCATAGATATGTGCAACTGACCAACTACTGCGATTATAAAGACTACAGAGAAACTATATTGAGCAAGCCAATGCTGTTCTTTATTAATGTACAGACCAAAAAAGACACCTTAAAAGGTAGGTACGTAAATACTTTCGGTCTGCTACTGGCTGCTGGGCTGTGGACTGTGGCATGCTGGTGAGGTGGAAGTTGCGTGTGGAGAGAGCAGGGTGGGTGTCAGCTTATGACAAGACTGGAAGCAAGAGCCTGGTGTTTGAGGCCCTCTGAAGCACAGCACCGCCTGTGGAACAAACATCTAAATGAGTCGAAGGCAAAAGCTATCTGTTCCTGAGTTTTCTTTTGTACTTCCTGTCTAAGCAGGAAGTAATTTGACCTTCTGAACCTGCAGGGGTTGTAACAATGACTGGAGTCATGAAGAGGACATATAATGCTCTCTAACACATATCAAATACTTAGTTATGGAAGGCATGTTCTAATGTCACTAATTGGCACAATGGCCTTATAGGACTTACCATCCAAATAGGAACACTTGTGAGCATAATTCATAATTACATGGGAACAAAGGTATAAAATAGGAGGGTCGGGCAAACTAGGATGTGTGGTTATCACACCTATGTTCTGTTAATTATACTGTCCCCATTTCATAGATGAGGAAATGAAGATAAAGAAAATAAATAGTAGTTATAGATGCTAAGGTCTTCAAATTTCAATTTTAGACATGTTTCTTTATTGTTTCATCCAAGAAATCAAACTGATATCAACTGATTAACTCAAATATTTCAACATGAATCTCAATTTCTCTTCCTTATGCTCAGAGTGATATATCGGGAAAGTTACGGGCATAATGTTATGTGATAGAGATAGACTTTCTTAAACTTACTTCTAAATAACTTTCTTAAAATAAATTCAAGGCAGTAAGAAATGATTGACAGATTTCAAATAGATTTTTTCAAACATCCACTCTATTCAGATTCTTGAAGCCAATTCCCTGTTAATTTCAGTAGGAATTATTCGCATTTCTGCTCACTTCATGATGCCATCATGATGCTCACTCTGCAGGAGGGGCTGGGAGCAGAATTCAGAGTAACAAGTAATGCTCCTTGGAACACTCAAGCCCTTGATGTTATTAGGCTTGATGATGATCAGAAAACCAGAGACTTCTCCAGGAATGTAATTCATAAATGTGCAAGTAGACCTCTTGTGCTGATTTCACAGAAGGAATCTTAAGAAAGAATAAGAATCCTTTCCATTTGCGTGTTTTAATGACAGTGAAAGGAGTCATACAAGGAGGTATTTGTGGGTGGCCTTCAAAAGGTTTTCAGTTGTATGTCAACTATTGGGGAAGGAGGTACAGAAATCCAGTAGTGGTCGGTTCTGAGGAAAGCTACAAAATCAAGAGATTCTTTAATATAGACACTTACGATAGTCAAGTCTAAATTATGAAAATTGTGATTAAGACCAGTACATCCAGCTCTGCTGCTCTCTAAACTATATATTGTGCCAATTAGAAAAAGTCACCATTCACTCAAGTCTCAAGCTAATTCTTTCCAAAAATTTATCATAATGGTTATGCAAACAGACAATGTCTGTGAATGTACTGTGTACACCCTGCCCAACTGCACAACTGTGGAATGTGTAGGCCTGAGCATCTATGAACCTAAAGGCTTGATTTGTATGAAAGTTATTTCAAGGTATCAGATAGCTTGCTTGCTTTATTTATTTTTAAAGAGGGTATCTGGTCGTTTATATCTAAAGTAGATAGAAAAACAGAGAGAGAGAGAAACAGAGGTTGGAAAAATAAGATGAATAAGGTTTACGCAAAGGTTAGTTGAAGTACTTTCCTCAAGGATCTAACACTGGTGTCTGTGGACGACAGGTTCTTTGTTTCTTTGTTTTTAATTAAAGGAAAGGTGCAGGCACAACTGAAGGTGAGCAGCAGGCAGGCAGGAAGAGAGAAGAGGAAGAAGCATTTTATTTAGTTGTTCATCTTGGTCACTTCCCTTCCCCCTTACCTGGCCCAGGTGGTGAACCCTGGCCTTGGGATGTATGTGGACTGAACTGACTGGAGGCCATGAGCTTCACTGCTAAGCCAGCAAAGCATGCCATGGATTGACTCTTAAAGCCAATGCAAAATGTTCAGTTTTCAAAAACCTCATAATGGCTAGACTGTGACCTTTGAACAGAGGGCGACAATCTATGTTATGTGTCTCCCGAGCCAAGACGCTTGAGGAATTAAAGCCATGAAGCTTAATTCTGGGGACTGGAGTAGTAAAGAGGTTGTTAGTTAATACTTTTTCAAATTTCCTAATGAATAAATAACCTTCCCTTCTTAGATTATACTGAATCGACCAGAATCGAACTTAAGGGGTTACCAAAACAAACAAAACAACATCAGTCTACCAGATAGAAACATGGTCTTGCTTAAACAATGGGAAGGGAGACATTTTTGCCCATGGGGGATAGGACTAGGGAAGGAAGAAGAACCAGCCTCAAATTGCCTTGATCTTTAGAAGCTGAGACTGGCCTTCTGGCAGAATCAAGGCCAGGTCTCTAGGAACAGTGAGGTTGGACTTTTGAATTTTCTACTTTGCAAATGAGGACCTATTGATGAGAGCCAAGTGACTATTTAAATATACAGAAAGATGGTGACATGAAAACCAGCCAACTGAGGATGCCTATGGTGGAGGCTCAGGTCTCAGCTGAGATAATTATAGAATGCATCTTTGGATTTCTGAGACACGCGTGACAAACTGCAACCGTGTCGGAGCAGATTTTCTAACCTGCTTTTACAATAGCCCAGAGTGCCCCTCAAGTCTGTAAAATTCTCAGAAACATTTCTAGAAATTTGGTTAGGCTTTGCAGGGAGGGGCTGAAGGAGTAGCGAGAGAAGTTTGCAAACCAAATAAAACTCCCCAAAAGGTGTTTTTCACTGCTCATTGCATCTAAAAATATTTATGTCACACATGCATACTTTTTGAATTCTGATTCCTAATTTCTAGAAAGGACATATGCGTTTCTTGTGAACACAAGGCACCCCAAGATAAGAAGACAGATAGAGAAGGGGATGGACAGCGTTATTTCCTCAGTAATTGGGGAAAGCTACCAACTTCAGGTAAGCTTGGCCTGCCTGAGCACTGTGGGCTGCCAGCCACATCATAGGGTCTGTGCATCTCATGACAGGGCTGGGACATGTCAGTTGTTTCCTTGTCATTACCAATATAATGGGCCTAGTTTCTAGTAACTTATTAGAAGGTGGGGTAAGAATAAAAACAAATTTGACCAAGCTGTTCAAGATCATTAGATGGTATGTGATGCAAATGAAAAGGTCTGATTTTAAAGAAGGCAACAGTTAAAAAAAAAATCTGTCATTTCCCTTAGCATGATCCCCTCCAGTTGCATCAGATTGTTACAAAGGGCACAGTTTCATCTTTTTTTAACAGCAGCACAGAGCTCAAAAAGGGAAGTATAGAATGGTTTCACATACGTGTGGAATGTAAAGAAGCAAAGCAAACGAACAGACAAATCTCAAAAAGATTCAAAACTGTGAAGACTGTGGCTACCAGGGAGGTGGGAGGAGGGGAGGGAATAAGGTGGTGACAAAGGGCAAAGGTCAATGTGGTAGGAAATATTCATTGACTGGGGCCATTTCAATATACTAAAATAAACATAACAATGTAAACAAAGGAAATAAAAGTATTTTTAAAAACCTGTCAACAAATGCTCCTAAAACGCTAGATAGCTTACAATAAAGTCAAATGGGAACTTAAAATGTGTGTGTGTGTGTGTGTGTGTGTGTGTGTGTGTGTGTGTGTGTATCTGTCAGAGTGAAAGGGAATTAAGGGGTCCAATTTGGGATATTTGAACAGTCAATTCTATAATAATATATACTTCTATAATATAAGATTATAGTTATAGCCATGAGATTAATTAAATACTTCTCTCTCTTTCAGTTTGATTTTCAAGAAGTAGTCAAGAGTTTTTTCCCTCCAGGAAATGAGGTGATAAATGGAGAAAATTTGAGCTTTGCATATGAATTCAAAGCAGATGCATTATTTGATTTCTTCTATTGGTTTGGGCTCAGCAATTCCACTGTCAAAGTGAATGGAAAAGTTCTGAATTTGTCAAGTACAAGTCCAGAAAAGAAGGAGACAATAAAATTATTTCTGGAAAAAATGAGTGAACCTTTAATCCGAAGGAGCAGTTTCTCTGACAGAAAATTCAGTGTAACTTCCAGAGGTATGTTAAAATGCTCCAGAACCAATGGTTAAATAAAGGACATAAAAATGCATGCCAGAAGAGAGTGAATTAATTGAAAAGACAAAGCCTCTTAATATAGGATAAATATAATATCACATAATCCAGAAAGTAAGAAGTGAAAAATGTTTACTACCAAAAAGAAGGTGACTCTTCCTTTTAGGTTCCTTAATGTTTTTTGACATAAAAATTATATTGTACGGCACCCCCTGAAAATAATTGTATAATGCATTATAAATTTAGATACATATTACTACTCATTTAAATACTATTAGCAATAATTTAAATATGCCAGTGTGCATATTCAGGACAATAGAATATGGTAACTGAGAGCAGTTTGAGGAAGAGTCTACATCGTAGCGTAGCGATGTTGATCTTTAAAAATATTTAGAAGGGTTCTCCAGAATTTGTAGGACCACAAAGAATAATTCACTTAACAAATTACAATTTTTAGAGGTGGTTCTGGATTGGAGAGACTTTTCTGGCTGGTGTGCGTGAGGCAGATGTTTTCTGTTTCTTTATGTTATTGAAGGGGCACTGCATCAGACCACTGTATAGGTGTAAGGTGTTCATCATTGCAAATCAGTATCTGTGTATATATATTAAATTTACCACCAACAGTCTTATTGAAATATTTATGCTGTATGAGCTTGAAAGACACTGTTGGTTTTTGTTTTTTCAGCGATTGTGATATTTATGCCTTGTTTGCTTTTTTTCAGGTTCACTAGATGAAGTTTTTAACTGCAATCTGTCACCCAGATCATCCCTGACAGAGCCTCTCTTGGCAGAATTACTGTTTCCAAGTGTTCCTGAATCTGAAGAGACACCCAACCAATTTGTCTGATTGAACATTTTGCAGTTACTCCTACACTTCTGGCCTGTGCCAGAACTGAAGGTTGCAGGGACAAGAAGGGGGAGCGGGCACTTCCCTCACTTATCAACCCCTCTGCTCTTCTTGTTTTCTTCAGAGGTCTCCTCTCTGCCATTCCAGTGTGATGCCCTGACTGGCCCCATGCAGCCGACTTCAGAATGGGAAGTCTTTGGCCCCATGGCCCAGGCTGGGGTGAGGGGCTTCTCCTTTTAACACTTCTTCAAAGAGTCAAGGGGAGCAGTGATCGTGCTGCTCAGAAGACTTGGCTTTGTACCCTTACATCTTGGGAGTTTTCCTGGCAGCTGCAGGGCCATCTGAAGTGGGTGTTGACTGTGAGGCTTTTTAAATCAGGGTTTGGTGCTCTGCTTGGGGCATCCTTGTCTGAACTGTAACGCAGCAGAGCAGGCAGTGCTATTCTCTTGCACACCTGGCTGGGCAAAAAGCCTGGGGCTTCTTTCATTGGAAAGCAAATATGTCTCTCATCCTATCTGTAGGATACCTTAGGAGAAGCACTCGGGGTCAGGTTGGCTGGATGATTTGCCAGGTTGATAGGATGATAGCTCTGCCTTCTACTGCCTAAAATTTCAGCTTTCCTGGTTTCTCTCGTAACAAAGTGGCCTGTGTAGAAAGAAGCCAGGTGATGTGATACCAAACAGTGACAGGAGAAGGATAATTTATACAGCAGTGTCCTTTTTATTGAAAGCACATTATGTCAGTTAGGTATTTTACATAAGCTTTTAGCAATCCTAACACTAAAAGCAAAATAGAAGAAAGCTGTAACATTACCATAATACACTGCTACGTCAATATATTTTCATCTCATAGCTACAATGCAACACTTCAAAGAGAAAAAAAAAATCATACTGTCTGCATATAAAAAACCTGCACAAATGAATTGCTACATATGCTTATAATGAGGAAGATTTGAGACCTGAGTATAATTTTTTTATTCTTAAAAAAGTGTTCCTGTATTATATCTTTGATAGCACTACTGATTGTTCTTTCCTTTACATTTAAAATGTTATGTATTATGTTTGTGCAATTAAAACTCTTCTTATCATTCAACGTAGAATTGATTAAATTTGTGACTAAGTGTGTATGTGATCTTTCTGTTGTGATTTGCAAGTGGTGTTTGCCTTGCAACTTTAAGAATTATATGCTCACAGACACTTTCTTAAAAAGAATCTTTTGAAGAACAGGTCTGTGAAGTATTTGGAGAAGAGAAACAAATTTAATAATGATCTTTCAGAAAAGAAGGGAGGAATGCACCCTATTAACAGAAGAGGATGAACATTTGTTACTCAACTCAGTAAAAAATGAAGAACATGAACTAGAAATTAACCTTTTTACCAGTGCAAATGGATCTTAGGTAGATATCAAATATTAAATGCCTCCCAAAGGAAATGAAAGTTCTATTCATAAAAACTGACAAGGAAGTGTTTTTTGAGAGTAGCTGAATTGAGAAAAATCATTAGCAATCACTCCAGGAATTGACTAACAAAGAGTTTTCTAATCATTAAAATTTGTTTTTAGTTGACGCTGAACCAAATGAATTTATTCATTCAATATTCACTCAGTGAAGTTTTATAGACTACTTATAAGAAAATAAATACTGTATTAGTGCATTTTAACAAATATAACAGTGTTTTAGGCAATCTTCAGAATGAATTAAATGTCCATTGGGACAGATCTTCTCAGGTAAGAAAGGCCTTCATCAGGATGGAAATGTGGTCTGTTTTTAACAGTTTAACATCAATAGACAGTTATAGGACAATATTCATTTATTCCTTCATTAAAACATATCATTGAGTGCCTACTATGTGCGAGCATGGAGGTGGATGCTGGTCTATAAAATATCTAAACATGGTCCTTACTTAAAAGGAGCTTCTTGTTTCGCAAAGAAGACAAGCTGATAAGGACAATAAAAATGCCCCATGAGATAAGTCCAAAAAGGGAAAGGTCTAGGATGCTATGATTCATTTTTCTGAGATAAAATTAATGAAATATGGCCACAAAATTTAGTTTTAAAATAAATGTGTTAGGATTGATATATTCGAGTGACTGATTTATGGAAACTCTCAGTGAAAAAGTCACCATGGAAGCTATTAATTTATTCCAACAAGAATGCAAATCTGACACTACATAATAGGGTATTTTTCTTTCAGCATGTCATGGTTATAGTTTGATTTTGGCTAAAGGATAGCATGGCCCAACTTGGTCACCTATCTATCAACTCAAATATCTTTTCACTGTTCCAAATACCCAATATATTTTAAAGAGCAAATTTATGCCACTATTTAAGAAATTCAAAAGAATGTGCATCTGTTTATGAAGGGATTTTCTAAAGAAAAAACTTTTTAAAGAAAGGTATAGGCAGAAATGAAGGTGAGTAGACAGGCAGGCAGGAAGAGAGATGAAGAAGAAGGATTTTTTTTAACTGAGTTTGTCACATTGGTTGTTTTACCCTGGACCCTGGACTCAAACCCATGAGTATGTGACCTTGTGCTTCTTTGGAGGTGATTGTCCTAACCGCTACTCCAGCAGGGCATACCTTATAAAGAAATTTTAAAATGCTTTAAGCAACTGTAGTGTCTTTAGAATAAATGACTACTTTGAAGAAGAGCATTTATTTGAATGGTTAAGTGCCGGTATAATCGATTTAAAATGAGTACTCATGCAATATTCACTAATTGAATAAATGAGAGAAAGGCATGGCATCAGTAGCTACCCAACGGCTGGTCATTGCTCCACCTTCTTCACGTGGTTATGTCCCAGGCACATTGGGAAACTCAGCTCTGACTTTCTTCATCCAGGACAAGCTATCTCAGCAAGCTCAATGCCCAGAGCACCGCCCTCAGTGTCTTCAGACAGCTCATTTTCAGCACGCAGTATTTGTTGATGGAAAGAGGAAAGGAAAAAAAAATTGACAATCATTGAACATTGTAGCCTCAAGCATCTCAAATTCAAAATAGTAGAAATGGTGCTGTACTGCTCACAATTAAATGAACCTACACCCCAAATCCATTTTGAAGCAGAAACAAGAGACTATAAAAAGAATGATGACCACAAGAGCAGTAAGACAGAAGAATGCTGCCTTAGGTGGGCGTGGCTTTACAATTTAAAAACTATTGTTAGAATTTTGCCTCTTTACATCCAGGTGAGGTGGGCATGAAAAATAGACTAAACTGTAGTCATTTTGCAGATCAGAAAACTGAGACTCAGAGAAATATCAGCTTTACCCAAAGGTCGTCAAGTAGAAAGTACCAAGAGAGCTGCCGGTTCTTGAGACAGTGTGTACCCCACCATTTCACAGCTTGCCAAAGATGAGACACATGCAAGATATTAATAAAAATGTACTTTTAAAATGCTATATACTCACTGCTCTATTTTAGAAATATATGTCTCTTCAATTATGCTATGCTAATTAGCTCTACCATTTCCAGAGAGTAATCTGTTATTGAGTGTTACTTTCTTAATTTAGGTGCCACTACTAAATCCCAAATTAGACTCATTCCTTTTAATAACATCAACAGAAGTCTATACCTTCTAATGTGTTTCACCATTCATTGCTTTAAAATTCAAGAGCCTAAAATGTGTTCTATTCACCCCATTACAGAGATAGGTTTCTATTAGATCATTCTAGTTTACCTCTGCATTTGAAGAACTTCATTGCATGTATCCTTGGGGTCCTCACTTTGATGTTTATTCTGTCTCCTTTGATAAACTCCTCTGTTAGACTTCCCTGTTCACCTAAAGTTCTCTCTTTAAAGATAGGAAAGGTGGTAAATGCTTTCTAAGCATATTGTCAGCAGTCTCCAAAGTGCATTTGCTGTTTCTTTGCACCCAAGTGGATAAGAGTTGCCCATTAGCAGCATTCAATTTTACTAAGCGTCTACTATGTGTCAAAGTAACAGGCAATTGCCAAGAATATGAAAAGATCCTTTACATTCTGGAAAAAGTTTAATATACATAGGAGTGAGAGACAGTTCATTATGGGGCTAAAGGAACAATTAAATTGATAATGGCACAATACAATTGTTGGTACCAGGAAAATGGCTGGGTGAGGAGAAAGGTGTCACAAACATCTCTGCCCATTCCTGTGTCCAAGTACACCTTTGAAATTGTGCCCTCTCTCAATCCCTGTATGGAGAAGATCCGTTAAAAATCTGACAATATTTCCTTCTCTACGACCTGCTTCCCTTTCTGCTCCGCTGTCTAAATATACAAGATAATGCGCAGTCAAGTTTATTTCAAGAATTATACAAAAGCATATAAGTAAGGTATCCAAATTATCTGTTAGGTTTTTTTTTTTGCTCTTTGCACCCCATTCCCCCTTAGCATTCTGTATTCCGCATCCAGCATCTGCATCTGCATCCTCACACCTTCACTAAGGCGGAACTGTGAACTGACCCGCGTCTCCATGGCGACGCGTCACAAAGCAGCCTGGAGCCTCCCGGAGCGCCCAATCGGCTGGAGCAAGGTGTGTGAGACTCCCTCTTCAGGCAAGAATGGCATCGCCGAAACCTGAGGCTCTATGCCCCTCTCAGTGTGACCACAAGATCCGACCAAGTAAGACCGTGAACTTTGCCAACCGGCGGGAAACCTGGGAGGGGGTCTTTCTTGGAGTAGAGGGTCCACTGTAAAGGCTGACTGCCTCCCTCTTACGAGTGGTACTCAATTTAGGGAGAAGCTGGAAGTCAGAATGAGAGTGTTCCTAACGTTGTGCCTTTCCAGCCCTTCGCTATACTTTCTGTCAAACTCCTTAAAAGGTTCCAATGATTTTTAACACTTCACGAAATTCCTGGCTAGGAAGGGACATGAAAAAGGAAGGCTTGGTGCCTTGCCAGGAAAACAAGGTCAAAGATAAAGATGGAACAGACATAGGAAAGCTTTGAAGAGAGCAGAACCCCAGCAGGAGTGGTGACTCCACGCCCCCACGCAGGGTCTGGGGAAACAGCACTGAAAATGGGGAGGTGGGGAATGCAGGGAAGCCACGCTGAGCAGCTCTGCAGAAGGAGCACCCCACAACCTCCTGGCTGTAGCAGTGGCTGAAAATGATGACAGTCAGCCTTTGCTTCTAACCTTTGCTGATTTTTCTTTCAGAGTGATTTTGTATTTACCATACATAGTTCTTTTAATACTAATTTTGCATGCAAATGCAGTGGGTTTACCAGCTCAGCTTTTTGTGTGAGTGGAGAGAGAGCCACTCTAGCCATGACGCTAGTGGCGTGATAACTGTGTAGTCAGCTCCATCCTGGCCTTTTTCTGGCAAGAATCATCCATTGCAGCAGACTAGCAGTAAAATTGTGCATCCACGGTGACTTCAGAGCAATGGGGATTGCTCGACTGCAAATTCCCTAAAATTGTAGCTGCATAAGAATATAGTGTGTAGTTTTATCCCATTCATCCTTTTGTTAACTAAGGATAGGAAACGAAACGGAATTCATCCACAAAATATTTAAAACACCCAATCTACATAGAATAGCAAGGCAAAGAGGAGAGAAACAAAGGAGGGAGGGCCTCCTCCACAGGATTCCTGCCCATCCGCCCCCCCCCAACCCCCACTCCTTTTTTCTTCCCTTTCTAGCCACCCTCTCTTGATTTCTTTAATTACATCCTCTTCTTTTTCTTGACTGGAAATGTTGGAGTCATCCAGGGTTTATCCTTCTTGGTTTATATTCTCTATGTGAGTGTCCACATCCTGCCGCTGGGATCCAGGTCTACATAACACCTCTCCATTCTTCAGTTTTAGCTCAGACATTTCTCTGACTTTTCATACCAAAACATCCAAGCTTCCACCAGATAGTTTTATCTGGCTGTCACAGGAGGACTATAAACACATGTGCTGGGTTACACTCCTAGTCCTCTTACACTTTGCAAGCCCAGTTAGGAGGGTCCCAGCTGTTCAAAGTAGAGGGGAGAGCAGCTTCCTCGACACCCCAATTTGATGATCAGGTTTCATTGATTCTGTCTCCAAAGTTCCTGTCCCTCTGGGTATGTTTGAAGAACAAATGTACACATTCAGTTTGGGGTCTTCAATAGCCACCCTGGGATACGCCATCCTCTATATCTAGAAGTATCACCTTATAAAAGGTGGGACTAAGCGTCATTACTCAACTATGGTTCAAAAATAGGATAGAGTTGATGGCTGTTGTTAACTATTATCTTAAGTGCTTCATTAGTTCTAAGGACTGCTACAATTTACGACACATTGGTAGTTTAAAACCATTGAAATATAGTCTTTGACGTTCTGAAGGCCAAAGACACCCACACTAAGGGGTTGGCAAGCTGAACTAACTCTGGGGGCTCTCAGGGAGAATCTTTCTTACCTCTCTTCCAGATTCCAGTTCATTTTTGACTTGCAGCCTCATCTCTCTCGTCTCTGCTTCCATGGTAACATCTCCCTCTGCCTCTCTCTTAGAAAGACATTGAAATTGCATTTAGGACCCACTGGACAATCCAGAATGATCCTTTTATCTCAAGATCCTTGATTGCATCTCTTTTCCACGTAAAGTACAGACAACAGGGTCTGAGGACTGAAGAACACATGGACATACATTTTGAGGGGCCCATTCAGTTGACTAGAAATGCTTTAAGTATATCATCTCCTGAAATCTGCACAACAGCAATGTAAGGTTAGAATTATTAGGTACTATTCATACTGGCCTTATACTATCAGGATATTGTAAGAATAAATGAGATAACATGCATTGCATGATATAGTATACACACGCTCATTACTATTTTATTTATAAGATTTTTAAAGCTTTGTACTAAATGTTCATAGCTGTGAACACCTCCAAAGGGTCACCAAGATTAGCAGAATAAAGCTCAAGGACTTGTCAAGACAATGCCTCGCCAACTAGCCATTTCTCCCTGTGCTTCAACCCACTCGGCTCCTCATCATGTCTCAGAATTTCATACTTCGTGTTATGTCCTCTGTAAAATGCTTCCATCCATGACCTCCTTTATTTCCCTGTCAAAGTCCTAGTTCAGATGCTACCTTTTCTATGAAGTCCCTCCTGGACCCTCCCTTTCTGTCCTCTCCTCTAAACAGAAAGAACCAACCCTGCTCAGGGTTGACCCCTGGGGCCTCAGCACACATGTAAATGTGTGTCTACTGGATATTTTTTTGCCTCCTGCACTGGCCTGTGAGCTTTCAATGCTCCAGTGCTGTATGTCATCCACTGGGACACCGTATTTCTGTCTCAGCGCTGAGTTCAGTGCTTGGTCCAAGGGAAAAGTTCAGGACTCCTGTAAGAGTAGGAAAAAGGCTCAAGAAGGCAGAATCACAAGAGATCTGGACATAGTGTTACACAGAAAGAGACTGAAATACTCAGAGTAAAGATAAAAGAAGTAGTGACACAGAAAACACACTTGAAATGGATTTTTAATTACAATTAATGATTTTAATGAATATTTCCATTCATGTAGAAAATTAATTGTAGTGACGTTTTATTTTCAGAAGCCTTGTCAATGGAAGTAAAAAGCATATCAATGTTGAGGTGACAAAAAGAATTATAGCAAGACATACCATTAAATGTTACAGTAAAAGAGGAGGTACTGGAAGTCAGATGGGAAGCTGAAATTTCAGATTTTCGTGGATTAGAACCAGAGAGGGAAGGAGCTTATTAAGCAACGTGAGGAAGTGGGTCTTCTGCTTGGTCTCAAGTCCCAGAAGCAGCCTGCAGCCTCTGCCCCCACAACTATGGAATACGCACTCAGCAATAGACTGCCTCCCGTTGCGAGCCCCCAGCCTGTCCTCAGAGGGAGAAAGACCCCAGCTAGGGACACTACGACTGCATCTTGCTTGTGAGCACATGACTGAGAGATGGGGCGCTGTTTGCTGGCTGTTTGCCAGGGGTTTTGAGGTCTCTCTAGACCTAACAGGAAAATGATCTAGACTGGGATAGCATCAGTTGGCTTATGAAAAAGGGGGCAAAGGGATGTGCACTCTGGGTGGAGGATCCTTCTTGATCCTTCTAATCTTCTCTCAGTCAATTCAGGTTCAGTGGGGGCTTATTTTAAGAGTAGCACAGCCTCACCATGTCTTCACACGCTGTCGGTCCTACTTAAAACTCTCTTAAAGAAGACTATAATCCTGCTACTGGAATACAATGCTTCACAGCATAAGGTGATTCCCACTAACGCAGGCATGTCAAAGGATAACGGCGTTTCTTGAAGAGTGGGGTCAGAAAGCAGACATGGGGGCCTGAGTAACCAGAGGCAGAGTGTGACACGCAGGTGCTTCTGTCAGGCGGGGACCATCTCCGGTGGGGGAGCGTTCAACCAGCATGGCGACGGCAGGTGAGGTCACAGAGATGGTGATGCAGATGCCTGGTCAATTAAAAACAACACCCTGAAGAGGAGAGATGCGGAGGTGAACAGTAAAAAAAGTGCACAGGAGGCAAAAACCAAGTGGTCAGGGCTCTATGTGCTAGGCAGGGGAGTGTGGGTTTGAATATGGTATGGAGATGGAAGACACTGAGAGAGAATGTTCCAGTAAGCGGATGTAGGATGCCAGATAGGAACCAATCAGGCAATGAGGTGACTGGGAATTCCAGAGGTGCGGCGACTGACTCCACACGACAGTTAGTGCAAACTGGTGGGACATCCAAGTTCTAGTGAAATGTAGAAAATGACAAGTAACTGGCCCTATATGAAGAATAAGAGAATGACTGGATTATATTTGAAATATTTATATATATACACACACATATAAATATATGTGTATATATGTATATATACATATGCATATATATACATACACACACATATATCTATACACATGTATATACATATTCCCACAGGATTTACTGTACCTTGTCAGCCATGGGAGGTGGGGCAGATCAGTTCCTTTGTGGCTGATGTCTACCTGGTGGGGACTCCTCAGTCCTCCTCCCCTGGGGCCCACAGGAGCACTTGCCGTTTCCTTCCCTCTGAAAACCTTTCTTGCTCTGGCTTTCAGACTCCATGCTCCTGGTGTTCCTCTCTGTTTTCTAAGTCTCTTTGCTGACTCCTTCATCCACCCAACCTCTGACTTTGGGGTGCCCCAGACTTCAGCCCTGGGACTTCCTCTCCTCTAATTATACCCCCTCCTTTGTTGCTCACCCACTCTCCTGGTTTTAAATAATATCGACACCACAGTATCGTGCACAGTCGTTGCAAATAATATTACGGCTATGCCAGATGTATTGGAGGGATTTCCATATGATACTGTTAAATGACAAATAGAGGAAAGAGACATTTTGTGTAACAAGAGTGTATTTTTGTAAAATAAAATGGCAAAAACTAAAACCCAGGATGTCAATGTATGTACACGTATTCGAATATACATACATACATACATACATACATACATGATTGTATCTGTAAGTATGAAAATATAGGCACAATTATGAGCATGGGCTACATAGGTGGAGGGTGGGGAGAAGGGTGATAACAGAAGGAGAGGAAGTTGCAAAAAGCAGCTATGCAGGATAAAATCTGATGTGTAATATGAGCCCTTTTGTGCAAATTATTTTATGTGTTTGTGGGTGTATCAAATATGATGTATGAAAAGTTGGTCTTTAAAACAGGGAATATCTTAAGAGAATAAAATTTCAAAAGAAATTTCTGCTTTATATTTTAATGTATTGCTTGAACTCTTAAAACAGCATGCATGAATTCTCATGTTTTTATTTAGGAGAACTCATGGCATTAAATTGAGCTTCCTTTCACTCCTAGTAGAAGTCACAAGTTGACCTTAAATTACTATCAAAATGTTTTTCTCTTGTAAAGCTATTTTAATGATGAAAACAACATTCGATCCAAATATGCTGGTTTGCCACATTTACAATTGTTTTATTGTACTTCCACAGGTGATACCAACTGGGATTCTTATGCCACCACAATGAAGACTGCATTCACACCTAAGACAGAAGAAGTGCCTGCTTTAATTCGGTAGAGCCTTATTTGACTTAGAGCATTAGGCACACTTTAACCTGTCTATCTGTTTTCTATTATTCAGAATCCAAAGCAAATAGAAAGAGTAATCAGAGAAGGCTTATGAAAAATGCACTCAGGTAGGACCTATTGCATGAACCAATCTCCTTCAAGCTTTAGAGAAAAATTCTCCCTTCAATTAGCGTCCAAACCTTGCACAGAAAAACTAAGAAAATTAATACATGGATTTTTCATCAAGTTACCTGTATCATGGTCTATGATAGAGCCAATATAATGTTTCGCACCAATAAAATTTTACTACCTAAACACTAAGCATGAATTGAATCCTTTACCTGATACAGCAGTAGACAGGCAAAGACAACTGAATGACTGGCTAATTGTTGGCAAACCCATCAAGATCTCATTCTTACATTTGCTCCTCCAATTGCTTCCCAAAGCAATGTTGTTTTATAACTTCTCTATTTCTACTGGAATTGAGGATGGTAGGAATTTCCTCCCATTAACGACTTCTCTAAGTCCACTGGTGGGTGAATGAGTGTGGATTGGTAAAAACTCGACTTTCATTGCATCAGTGGTGAGTGGGAAGCCAATATGGAGAGCACTTCCCTGGCCTTTTTTCACTCTGTGAATTGTTTTCAACAAAGAGGAACTTCTGCCCTTAAAAGTTGAAGTCAAACGGTATTTCGGCAAGACTGACTGTGGAGTCAGGAAGAAAATGAATTCTAACCTTAGCTCCCTGCTCTAACCTTTAGTATCTTTGCTGCTTATGCAAGTAACAAGCCATCCGTAGCTTGTTTTATGGTTGACCAAGTGGGAATGATGATACCTGCCTAAGGTCGTTGTCCTGAGGACAGAATGAAAGCACTGTTAGAGTGACTAGCATGAAAGAGTTAATATTTTTTCATTATTTCCTCCAGCTTAATATACAATAGACTTTCAAAAGGTGCAGGGCTGCAAAACTCCTGACTGCCAAGTTATTGCCTATCCCACTGAGTCAGAGTACATGCTTTAATGGGGAGATTTATCATCTGACAGCAATTATTACACTAGTTTCTCAGCCAGAAACAGTCATCTGAAGAAAAAACATTTGGGATGAAAGCCAAAAACAAATGGGACACTTACAGAGTGGTCCTCAAAATCACATCTTTTTTAACTTCACAGAAAATTTTCATCATAAATTTACATAGTTACAAAGATAAAAATTTCAGGTCATCCTAAATATTGACATTTAAAAATAAAACTGTTAAACCATTTTTTTAAATATAACCAATGGGTAATTTAAACACCTAACCATATTAAGATCTGCTATGGTCCTTTTAAAATATACAAAAAAGCTCTTGATAAATAGATAATTTATTTCATTGCTTTCCCTCATGAACTCTTATTCCCACTCCATTTCCTCTATTGAATTTTATCCTGCTGTAATATATTTTGTGTTTGAAAGCCATCCATTGATTACTTCATTATACTTCTTTGGAACTATTTCAGTATATTAATTGAAATTAATTTTTAAACATGTTAGTGATCATAAATATTGAGTTATCACAATTATTTTTAGTATAGAATTGCTCAAAGCAGTAAACACATTATAAATGTAAATACTTGCTAAATATAAAAAGTAAATTTTGAGAACTGCATTTTAATGGCATAAATGGGTTGTATTGTTTTCAAATAGTTTTTGTATTCAGTTTTAAGTATTACTATTTTTGGAATAATATCACAATCAGCAACAGTTATTTTTCTGCTGCTTTTTTTCCTTCAATGTATAGATGTTAATGTTAAGAACCCTTTTTCATACACACGCGTGCACACACTCCCATACATACACATATATGTAGATGTGAATGAAATGGGTTTTACTATAGCACAGTCATTCATTACTCTGAACCCTTTCTGAGTTAGATGTTAGAAATCACAAGGTGATTTTTAATGATTAACTGACAACTTGGTTGGGCACTGCTTGAATTTGACTGAAAGCAAATAAACAGAAGATTTGTCATCAGTTATTGAGTTATTTCCTTTCTAATTTTCTGAGAAGCATATTGAAAGGCTTATCTTACCAAAGGACTATTCAATTACTTTTTCATATGCAGAAAACTTGTTTAATATTATATACTCAAAAAGGACTTGGAAAAATAGGGACATTAATTTGAATAAATGTTTTCTAATGCAATCTTCTTTTTTCATGGAACACTTTTGTCGTTAGATAGCTTAAATTTATTTTTATCAAAATCTAGAAGCTGAAGATTTAACTCATACAATTTATACCATGTTTACCTAGTCAGTAACATCAACAATTGCTATTAAACAGGTGAAATTAGGTTTATTTCCTGTCATGATATCTGCTATACTTCTAGTTTAAATGAATGTTATTATGTATTTTGAGGAATATTATGAAAATTTCTATTAAGTTTTGGAATGCATATTTTAAGAAAGATTATTAAAAGTAGACAAGGGAGTGTAAAAAGATTCAATTGTTTTACAATTGTAACAGCATACAACAGCATACTTGGGTGTAACTGAATACACCCAAGTAATAAAAATAATGCATTGAGATGTGTAACTAAACTGTGTGAGTGATCTTGAAGCAAAAAATATATTTTAAAAAAGTGAACTTCCTCAGTTAAATATGTTCTCGTGTAGACTCTGGTATCTGACTTTAAGGAATAACTAAATAATCATGCACAAAAATAAAAAATAGTTTTATTGACTTCTTTAGACACTAAATCAAATATTTATTATACATTTAATGAAAGAGAACTTTATATATGGTGAAAAATAATTAGCCTGGTAAGACAGAATACACTCTCATGCATTGTTAAGTGTTGATTTCACAAGGTAAAATGAAATGAAGAATGACTGTACTGGAGTATCTCACAACATGA
Organism: Solenodon paradoxus; assembly: GCA_004363575.1. Lineage (NCBI taxonomy): Eukaryota > Metazoa > Chordata > Mammalia > Eulipotyphla > Solenodontidae > Solenodon > Solenodon paradoxus. The sequence goes on along the minus strand of RJWH01003146.1, from coordinate 144,139 downwards.
CTTGGTTAAAGACAAGGCTTAGGGTCCCCCTGTGCTCAGGCAGCTGAAACAGCTAAGCTGCAGGCCATCTAAACCCTGTGGACCTGGGCTGGCCATCTGAGATCAGGGAAAATAAATAAATAGATAAATAAATAAGTAAATGTATAGTTTAAATACCTTATTGAATAATGGATATAAATCTGAAGAAAACACTAGATTTTTATTACCAGTTTTATTCTATGAATCTTTAAAAAATGTGGTAATCCCAAAAAAGATTTCAGCTACATTTAAAAGTATTAGCATCCCCACTCCCTGCTTATCTACTCATAGATGTTTTTCTTTTCAGCTAATGATTCAAAAAGCAGAGCTGGAAGAACACTTATTTTTATATATTTTTATATAAATGGAGAAAAGAGTTACTTTAGGTATTTTATTTTCCCTGCTCTCCCCTCGAAGACTTCTTCCTGAAGAGATGAACATTCTAGTGGTTAAGGGGTGGAAAACTGTACATTACTCTCAGTCATGTTAGTCTGCAGTGCACAGCAGCCAGAACCCTCTTTTCCAAAGGGGGTACTTTTTAAGATCCCCAGTTGATGCCTAAAACCACAGAAGTTACCAGACCTTATTTAGACCATGTTTTTTCCTATTCATTCATATTTGAGAAAGTTTAATTTACCTAACAAAATGCAAAATTGTAACAATATACTATAACAAATGTATATAAATGTGGTCTTTCAAAATATCTTATTGTATATATTATTATATATAATATTGTATGAAATATTGTACAAAACTGCAGAAAGTGAAACCATGGATAAGGGAAGGCTTCGATTCAGGGTGTCCCCCACACAGCCATCATCCCCTCACCTCACTCTCAGAAATACACGGCAGACCTAGACCAGAAGCCCCAAAATAAGTGTGTGCAATTGGGATTACAAGGCAGCTTTCCTAAAATCACAATGACAAAGTTTCCCTTTACTGGGCATCCCTCCAAAGACTGAAGGCTTACACACCGAGGTGAACATCACCTTAGTGAGACCCTGTGGTAAAATGAGGACAGGAGAAAGGGCTGTGGGAAAAAGGGTCTACACAGATATGCAGCGTTGTTCTTAAGCACAAACATGTCAGGAAAGCTTGTGCTGAGAAATGGAGGTCTGAAAGTCCATTTTTTTTCAATTGTGGCACTGCACAAAAATGCACTTCTTCCTTTTAATCATTACTAGTTCACTCATTTGTTTATGCAATAAATATATATTTATTGAGCACCTACTGTAGTCAGAATTATACCAGCTGCTAGGGATATAAAAGTGATCAGACTTGGTTCTTGTTTCATGGTATGTGGATTCTAGTAAGAAAAAGACATTCAACAAATAATTGTACAAATAATTACTTAATCATAGCTGTAGAAAGTACTGTAAAAGGTAAGTAAGCTATCTAATAGAAGAACCAGAGAATGAGGTGAGGAACTAGCAATAAAAAGTGAAATAATACAGATAAATCTTGCTATGTATACAGAATTCTAATTAACCAAAAAAGTCAGCAACTTACTGAAAGAATAGCCACCATGACCAAATGAAGTTCATAAGGAATATATAGATATATTTTATATATCTATATATATATCTATATATTATATATAGTTTAATATATATTAATATATTGGTTAATATATTTTACTCCAGTAGAATATCAGAAGATTTATTTTCATCTCTACATGTGATGAAATGTATTTTATGGTTCATCTCTATTCCTGATTAAAACTCTTAATTAAACAAGAATATTTTTATTGACTGTTTACTATATTCTAAGGGAAAGTCTATTCCTTTACAGCTATACATGCTGTGTTCCTCTTGGGAAATCTTCATGTACCTTTGATTACTTCAGTTTGATTTAGGACCATAGTCCTATATAATCCTACACATCTGAATGACAAATAAAACAGCTCATTGTCCAGAGGTATTCCACTTTCTATATGTTTGGCTGATACAAACATAACCTAAATCTAACCCTGCACTTTTTTTTTTTTAGAAAAAAGTCAAATATGAAATTTTTTAGACATTGATAAATGAATACACAGTGTCTCCGGCTATCACTCAATTTCTCTAGTTAGCAACACATGAACACTTTTATACCCTCCACCCAGCCTTTCCAATAGATAATACTGAAGCAGACTTTTAGATCTAAGCATTTTTTTATGTATCACTCAATGATAAGGACACTTTAAAAATATATAATACCACTTTCTCAACTAAAATTAAAAGTTCCTTAATATCGAATAATCAATCAGCAATCAGTTTTTCCTACATGGCTCATAATTGAAAAACAAGCAATTAGTTCAAAATGAATATAGATTATCTCTACATACTACATTTGTTATTATGTCTCTTCCCTCTTCTAACATATCAGTTTTCCTTCCTTTTTTCCCCTGAGAATTTCTTTGTTGGTGAAACAGATTACTGTTCTGGATTTTTCTGATTTCGTCTCCATCATGTCATTTAAAATTTTTGCATACTCCTTATAATCTAATGCTCCAAAGACTTCATCTGATTCACGTTGGGTACACTGGCAAAAATACTTGGTAGAATTTAATAAAATATTTTTTCATTTAAAATTTTAAAAATATCTAATAATGATAGGGCTGTACATGCCATCCAGAGTATATACTATCTGGTAGTTTCTTTTTGAATTACATGTACCAACTATTGATCATTGCTTGGATACATTGTTTCATTAAGGACTTGCAAACCAGTGATAAACCTAATTCTCTATTTCTTCCTCTTATTAACTGTACTTCTATAGAAACTTTTCTTTACCAACCATTTAGTTACAGTAAAGTACTATTTTTCCAGGAGAGCATTCAGCTCTTTAAATAACTGAAACAAATTTCAAATTGTTATTCTTCTAAATTTCATTGTAAGCCTCCTCTACTATTGTTGAGAGTCATCTTGAGATAAAGGATTGTTGTTGTTGTTTTTTTCAGGGAATCTGGAAATTAAATTATTTCTGGCATGAAGTCTTACGCCAAATCATCTTTTTAAAAATGTAATAAGTAAAATTATTTGACTTATGTACTGTTGTGAAAGTCAGCATTTAATCCTTTACTTAAATTTCCACTGTTTTTTCTTGTAGTCCAAAAAACATCAGAAGATTAGGCAATGCATACTCTCTTAGTGATCCTATTCCCATTAAGACACATTACAATGATGAATATGTTTGGAAATCACATTGTGAAGAAGATGTGATCAAAAGTGGGACTTCAAGAGGAATCAGGAGCCAACAATTTTACCCTAGTCAAGTAAGCTAAAATCTCCCTACTTATTTAATACCATATCAAAAAATGTGAGTTAGAGTACATTCCAATGATCCTTAATCTTCTATTATAGTTCTTAGACTATTTCTTTGGCCACTGGCTCATTAATTTTTAACTACCTCTTCTCTACCCCCTAAGACTTTTTTTAAGATTATGAAATGGAGGTGAAATTCACCTAGCATAATATTAACCATTTTGATGTGAGCAATTCATTGGTCATTAGTATATTCATACTTCTGTGCAACTACCACCTTCATTTCATTCCACCTCTATCTCATCATCCCCCACCCCAAAATCCTACTACCTTTTTAGAAATAACTCCCTGCTCCCCTTGTCCCTAGCCCCTGACAACCACCAATCTTCTCTCTCTGATGGATGACTAATTCTGGGTGTTATATATGTAGAATTATACAATTATGTGACTTTTCATATTGGCTTATTTCACTTAGCATGTTTTCAAGGCTTATCTATGTGGTAGCCTCAATCAGTACCTCATTCCTTTTTATGGTTGAATAATATTCTATAATACTGCCATAATTTGTTTATCCATTTATCCACTGATGGGCATTACCTGTTTTATCTCTTTTGGATATTAGGAATAAAGCTTCTATAAACAAGCATGTTTAAGTATTTATGTTTGGTACTATGCATTTTCAAATCACCATGTCTTTTATCATTCTATGGACTCAATCTAGAAAGCCCTTCTGTCCACAACAGTAACTCCAAGATTCTCAACTTAAAGAGAGTCATCTCAAATTGTCTTCTCTGGATGAAAGTAATTGACCTTTCCTTTGTTTTCTTGGCACCGCAAGCCATTCGCTATCATAAAAAGTAATGCTCAGTTGTAGTAAAGGGTTTCATTTACTTGACTACTTCCCGGAATGGTGCCACCTGAGATGGCGCCACCTAGATGCATTCAGTGGATGTTAAGACAGTAGACAAGACATATTTGGTAACTGAGAGAGGATGTAAAAGATGAGGAAGATGAAAGACGAAGGATGTTGCTCCTGCTTTTAACTTGAACAGCTGAGTGTATGCTGATGCTGTTTACTTATTGGAACATGAGTGAACACTAGATTTGGTAGAAAAGTGTTATAGGGGTAAGTATGAAGTCAGTTGAAGACATTGTCTTGGGAATCATTAACACACGCAGTCATGTCCCATTTAACTTGGTTGCTCATGACACCCATTCATAATATATTTACCTCTTAAATATTTTCCTTAAGATTTAAAAATGAATGTGAAATAGTTATGATATTATGTTGCACATTTATACAGATACACACATACAGCATACCTTTTCCTTTTCTCTGTTATTGAAGACCTTCAGCCAACAAGAACTGGTGTCAGAGTGTGCTGTGCGTTCCCAGCTAATGAGAGCTGACATTACAGACCACCCTGTGCACCCTTAGTCAGTAAGCTTTTACTCGGTAGATGCAGACTCTCACAGACCTTCCCCTCAACCTGAGTTAAAGGTGTTCTGCATTGTTTACTATGCTGAGGTCTCTGCCATTTACTTTGCTTTCTGTTACACAGTTTTTACTGTGACTCAGGGTCTGCACTAGAGCTTAGGTTAGGGAGTAAAATGTTCCCTGAGAGCAATGAGGATTCATCCACCCAATGAAAAAAGGAGGAGCAAAACCTTGGGAGATGAAATGTAAACGGGTGGTTCCTGGCTCATACAATGGATGGGGGAATATGTGCCCATATCTACAGCACTTAGCAAGGCAGTTAGGTGTGGAGAGTCAGGGGGCTGGAAGAGGTGATGACAAGACCCCACAGCGCCTTCTATTAAATAGCCTTTTTCAGTGGTAAGGCTCGTGTGGCAAACTTAGAGGGCAAACTATGTCCCCAAGTGACCTCCCCTACCAAGGAGAGTTTGTTATGTATTATAGTTCTTGGGGAAAAAAATGATCAGGGTAAGAGAGACCCAGAATGGAGTGAGTAGGGGAAAGTTTTGCAATTTTACATAGGATGGTTTGGGGAAGGTGTCATTTAGATGGTGGCATTTGACTTAAGATTTGATAGAGAAAGCCATGTTGGTATCTGGAATGAGAACCTTTCCTTTCAAGAAAAATCCTTGTGGTTGGAGCATGTCTGATGCTTAAGGAATTTAGAGGAAGTAATGGTGCCCGGAGTGAAATGAGTGAAGGAGAAAGTAGGAGAATGAGAGGACAGAAAGGAATTGCAGGATACAGGGGATTGTGAAAGGGATGAAAGATAACTGTGTGTTGGAGGGAGGAGTAAATCATGCAGGATCTTAGTAGGTCATTGCAAGAATTTTGACTTTTACTATGAAAGAAATGAAGAATCATTGCAGAGTAGAAAAGAGGATTAGCATGATTGTTTTAATAGGATTACCCCTGCTGAGAAAAGACTGATGAGTAAAGGTGGATAATTGTAATAATCTAGGAGAAAGAGGGTGATGGATTAGAATGGGGTATTAGCAGTGGCTGGGAGAGGTAGTCATGTTCTAAATATATTTAGTAGATAAAGGAAGTTTTCCTAATATATAGATTGTGGGTTGTAAAGCTAGGAGATGGAACAAGTATGGCTACGGATTCAGGTCTAAATAGACAGCTAAATGGAGTAGCCATTAACTGAAATATGAAATTCTCTAGACTTAGGGGAATTCTCTAGACTTAGGGGGACACTCAGTTCATCAGAGGACATGTGAAGCTTGAGGCATCTTAAGTAAATGTTCAGTAGGAGATCTTAAGCAAGCTGGTTAGTGGATTTGAGTTGAAGGGAGAGCTCGAAGCTGAATATAAATGAGTCACCTCATGCAGCTGAAATAAAATAAGAATGATGGCATCATCAAGCTAGAAGAGGTTTGAGGATTGAGCCTTGGGGCACTTCACCACTAAAAGATCAGTGGGAGAAACAGCAAAAGAGACTAAGAAGGGACCGTCAGAGATGAAGAAAAAAGCAACCCAGGACAGTGTATGGTGTTGAAAGCAAAGTGAAGAAAATGAAGGAAAAATGACTTATCACTGTAGGAAACGCTACTGGCAAGTCAGATAAGGTGAGGATTTATGGAGAATGAAGTTTACTGGCAACCTTGACAAGAGCGGCCTAGTGCAGCTGTTGAAAGAAATGTCTGACTAGTGTGAGATGTTGGCTTCTTGGAGAAGTGGCTGGTTCCAGACCTGGAGCAGAAAAGTACAAGATGAGTCTGAAACATCTTGTCAGTCAGTTAGCTAAAAAATAAAATAAGATGCAAGAAACAAAACTATAAAAAATGACTAGATTCATGTCAAACTTAAGAGCCACCCCAATGACCAAAGATAAGAGGATTTGAACTTCAATAAGGAAAATATATGTGAAATATGCTTAAATATGTAAGTTCTTTTTTTTGAAAAATTGGGACACTTTCAGAAGATAGTAGGAAACCAATTCATTATCTTAAACACTGAAAAAGCAAAATGATCAATTTTTTTCTGTCTTTTCTGCATGAACTACGGCAGTAGCAAACCAAATAATAGATCAGGGGAAATGTCTCTTTATAAAGATGTTTTAAGTAATGTCTCTTAATAAAGATGTTTTAAGTAGTAAGCAAAATGAAAGAATTGGAATCTCACCACTTTGTATCCATCCATTACAGGCATTTAAATGTAAACATCTCTTCCATGTAAGCCCCAGAACTATGTATTCGAATAGTTACTAAGTATTAGCAACTACCAGCATCACACACAGAAAAGTCAAGTGTTCATAATATCTTCCTACTATCTTGCCAAATACACTTACAGTCTTACCAGTTGGGATCTAACCTGAATTTTAGACGTCTCTGGATTTAGTGTCAGTTTGTAGGAAATGCAGGGAACAGAGAAACTATTTAAACTGCACAATGGATGTGCAATCAACCAATTACAGACTGTTTACTTGATTTCTTCAACAGAGAAATTAAAAAGAAAAGGAAAGGATGGAGGGAAACCCTGTACGTTAACGGAGACTTAAGAGACAAATTTGACACAAAGATTATACATAATAGTTTTTGAGGAATTCTATCCAGTGTGAAGGAAAATGGAGAAGTGTCTGAGAATCTAGAGGGGGGAAGTAGGATGATGTGATTTTCTTTTTAAAATCAGAGAAATAAAGGCGAGCTTGGAGACCGCGGCAATGACTGGGTAGAGCAGGATACTGGATGTTGCAAAAGAATGTTTTGGGTTTTGTGCATGAGCGTGGACTGTTGGGGGCGCTCTGGTGCACCTTAACGTGGGCATCCTGCAAGGACCCATCACTTCACAGCAGAAGTGAGCACAGGTGCCGTCACTGGAAGACAGCAAGATGGACTGTGCAGGTGTCTTCAGATGGTTTCAATTTTCTCAGCTAGTAGAATGCAAGGTCAGGAGAGAGAGAGAGGGAAGATGGAAATAGGTGGTGGGGCTTTCAAGTTCTATAATCATAAAATCTCTTTGGAGGTAAAGAGAAGTCCTTCCCTTTCCCCCCATCCTGTTCTACAAAAGGCTGCTGAGACCTCTGCATGTGAGACTGGTGTTTCTAGAGACCAGATTCTCTAGGGCAATCTCCCTTGGGAGATTGCTGCCCCCTGGGAACCTGTGACCAGAGCTATAATTCATGTGGATCTTCTCCTCCTCTGGTCTTGTCTGGAAGAGATTTCAGGTTGGAGGTACAACTCTGTAGACTTAGCAATCGCTTTTTCAGGTGATGAGCATGAAAGTCAAATAGCGAACAAGTGTAAGAAATGACCGGGTACCTGCATTACAGCTGGGTAAGCCTCTGACCACTGCTGTTGGGCTCCCGAATGTACAGCAAGTGTGTAAAGGACTCAAAAGAACATGTACACACAAACATGTATATTCTCCTCTCCATTATATGAATCCATAAGGATTTTCTTGAAAATTGTGTTTGTGTTGTTAGAACTTCCTTCTCTGGACACTACCTCAAGGTCAAGCAACAGCATCAGGAATAAGACGCCTCCCCTGGAAAATGGATGAATTAACAGAAGCAGTAAAGAAGGCACTATCAGATCAGTTTATCTCCCACACTAGGAGAAATTTTGTGGACAGAACAAAAGGTAAGGTTTTTTTCTTCTCTATTCCTTGGCTCCAAGTATAGTTTCAAACATTGTCGGTTCTAGAATTTTAGTGATATTTCTGACACCTCCTTTCGTGCTCTTCTAACCTAGACTGATGGCTCTATAGATTTATTGCTCGACCATGACCTGGAACTTCATTTCTCATCATTCTGGAAATTTCTCTGACCTATTCCTGAATTGGATCTCATTTTCTGAGTCCATACTTTGTCCTTTCTTATACTCCCTCTTTCATTTTCTGAAGCACATCTCCCAGTAGCTTTCTAAGAAGTGGGGCATGGAGGAAATTTTTTTTTTTGAGTGTGTTTCCCTATCTGGAAATGCTCTTTATTTTCTTTCTTAGCTATTTGGTAGTTTGGGTGGACATAGAATTATAGATTGATAATCATTGTGCCTCAGAATGCACTCTTCCAAATGTCTCCCAGCATCCACAATTTCTATGTAGAAGACTGATGTCATTTTGATGTCTGACCATTTTGTAATTTTTTTTCTTGGAAGTTCTTATAAACTTCTCTTTATTCCTGACATCCTGAAATTTCACAGCTGTACGCATTAATGAGAATCTTTTTTTCTTGCATTGTGTTGAGCAAGCAGAAGCCCTTTCAGTATCAAGACTCACGTCCTTGGGAATTGATTCTTGAACAGTCTTCAATATTTTTCTCTCATCTCTTTTCTCTGTTCTTTACTGGGGCAACTGTTAGTTGAACTGAGCCTCCAAATTTTCTTACCTTTTCTCTGTTAGTATCTTTCTATTTATATTTTTGTTCTGTTGATTTGAAATTTTTAATCCGACTCTTCAGTTGATTTTTTCATTTCTTTCGTTATTTCATTTTTATTTAGATATTCAGCTTAGTTGTTCATGCCAGCCTCTGAACATGAACCCAGGATCGTGGGATATATGTGAACTGTGCCCAGCCCCTCCTCCGACAGGGCTTTCAAAATTTAAATGTCCAAGCATTCTGTCTCCGTCTCTTCGGTTATTTTTAAAAACAACTTTCTGCTATTGTTTTATAGCTGCAGTAACTCTCCTGTAAATTTTAGGATATTTATGACATACTTAATTTTCAATGTCTCATCTGTTCATTGCATTGTCTCTATTTTCTCAGAGAGTCTTAATGGTCTAATGAAAATTTAGTTTTATGGTCATGTTTACAAGAGAGTGGAGTCAGATTTACTGTGAAGCTAATGAAACTTAAGTTTTATTTCTGTAGCTCTTCCTTTTTTTAAAGTAGGCATGCCCAAAATATTAATCTGTAGGATCCACAAAATCTAAAATCTGATTGGAAACTGGGTACGGCAAAGAGGCTTGTTAACTGGGGCTGGACTTAGATGATTAGGTGATGAACTCGTTGTGTTGGGAACCTTCCAAACATCAATATTTGTGAATTTTCTCCAGAGAGATAAACACTTATCTGTTGACATTCTGAGAACAGAATTAGGGAAGGGACTGGGATCTTCCAGCTTACTATTCAATCATTCACTAAGTCCCTCTTTTTTCAGTCCAGCATCTCCTAACCCCATTTCTATAGTGCCTGGTATCTCTGAATGCAGAGCTTCTTTGGTTCAGTTTTGTGGAAAATAAACTTCTGCTTGGGAAGGGTCACCATATAACTATATGACATCAAAAAATGGTCCAGGAAACTCTTGTCATTCTGCATCCAAACTTTTACCCAAGCCTTTTGTTTTCAGTCCTGAGCCTCGTTACCTGCCTTCTACTGGATGTGTTATCTCTGAGTTTCAGCCTCCTAGAGTTGATGGTAGTATAGGTTAATTCACTTTTTGGCTATTCTCTTCAGTCACCTAGTTCTAGCTTCCGCTACTGTGCTAATTCAATTGCTGCATCTGAATTTCATTTCCATTTTCGAAAAAATGGGCTGACCTCTCTAATCTACTGGAATTCTGATGAAGTTTGGGGGAGGAAAGATTGTAAGTTCATTGATACAATCCATTGGGAAGTGTCATTAGACGTTTTACTTTAGGACCCCTTCCAGTCTGGTCTCTATCCCCATCATGTCACCGAAATTGCTCTTTCAGGTCCACAATGACCACCAGTGGGCATCCTCCCATTCACATCTCACAAACTTAAACAGCATTAAATGTTGGCTGCTTGCTTTTTTTGGAACACTCTTCTCTTTGAGCTTCTATGACACTATGCTTCCCTGGCGTTCCCTACTTCTTTGGCTCCTTCTTCACCTTTTTTCTATTTGACCTCTGATAAATAGAGTTCCTGATTCCTTTAAAGAACAACTGCGTACTTCACATTTGTATCTCTCTCCCAAACTTCTCCTCAGACCCCTAGTTCCATATATCTGCGGACTCAGTAGAAGCCTCAGCCTCATGAAGGTCCCAACTCATCATCTTTGCCTTCCATGAGCAACTGATCTTCCTATAGCAGGTCTTCCCAATGCCATGTTACATGGCAGAGAGATGATCTTTTAAATACCTAAATTGAATTATATTATTTTACTTCTTTCTTTCCAGATTTCCATTCCATTTGGAATAAAGTCCAAATTCCAGTTCTTTCTCTTGGTTCATAAAGTCCTGCAAGGCTAGTCTGGCCTTGCTGACCTCTCACCATTCCTCCCTGCTCCATCCCCTCACTCACTAAGCTCCAGTCTACATCGACCTTTTTTCAGTTCTCCTAAGATGTTGATACCTCTGAACTGTGTAAAGTCTGCCCCCTTTGCCTAAAATGTACTTTCTGTGATTACAGTCTGTTGTTATAGAGACTCCTGCTTAAATGTCACCTTGCCTGTGACACCATGTCCTACTATTTTATCTAATGAAGTATTGCCACCACACTATTTGTTTCCTTCTAACACTTTGCATTTGGCTGTGATTTCTCTGCTGATTCCTATTTATTTATTTAGTTTTGTCTGACTCTTCCCTTTACAATTCAGTAACCTCCCCAGAGATCTTTATTCACTTGGAGTCTAATACAGTGTCTGGCCTAGAGGAGACTCTCTGTAAATGTTTCCTGAGTGATACAAAGAATATATGGGAAGTATACGTTTTGAAGTTGATGTGTATGGAATCAAAAGACCTCCATACCTGACATTAAGGGTGATGAGAAAACACTTGAAATGTCAGCCTTCTTAAAAGATGTCTTTGAGCTTCTAATCTACATTGACCTTTCAGTATGTGCAAATTACTATTCCCCCATGTGCAAAACACTATTTCCCCATGTGTAGATAAATACCCAAGAGCTGTCAAGATTCCCTCCTAAATCTCTTAATTCCATCTGCTTCTCTGCCTTCCGCAGCCACTGCCTTACCTCAGGCTGCCATTGTCTCTCTCTGACGACCTCTAAACTGACTCCTCCAGTTTTGTTTCCTCCAATTCACTGCTCCTACTACAGCCACAGTAAGTTTCTGGATGTGCGTTGACGTTCCCTTCTACCTTGAGACCTTCCAGTCACTCCTCAAGATCCTCAGGATAAAAAGCAAACACCTTGAGATGAGTGTTGTGTAACCTGGTCCCTGCCCACACTCCAGAACTCTCTCGTGCCAGGTCTCGCACTCCCTATGAGACTGAGTGTCTTCTGCCCACCAGATCACCATGCACCATGACCTGGGCACTGCTGCCCTCCACATGCCTTTCTTCCTCCCTGCAGAATAACACTCCGTTTCTTCTTTCAGCCCCTGTCTATCCATAAATTAAGTCTCAATGTAAGCTTCTTTTCTCTCTCAGGAGTTTTCTCTGATCTCCCCAGTTTGAACCAATTAGCCTTTCATATATTTTATCACTGCTTTTCTTACCTTTTTTACATCGTTTATCACATAATGTAATCATCTCTCTTTTGGCATATGTTTCTCTAAAAATTTAGCTCTGGAACATAGGAACCATGTTTTATCTAGTATTCCCATTACTGAGTTAAGGTGAATGAGTGAGAGGCACTAAAATGTACCTACTTTCATAAAGACAATAAAAGCATTAGTTGAGAAGAATTAAGAACCGTGTTACTTGATGCATGTATTACATAGGCAATCACTAATGTGTGGTATAGATTAATTGTTAATCCATGGTAATTATGCTTCTAATTTTTTTCTTTTGTCCACTCATTAATTTTGTAAATATTTAATGAGGTCTACTACTGTGATAAGTACTAAGGATCAATGAAGAATAAAACAAACCTTTTCTTCAAAGGAACTCAAAGTTCTCATTTCTGTCTTCTCTGAGCCTTTTTCTGCCATTGCCCCACTTTGATGCTGGTCCATCTGGGTCCACATAGAGCAGTCACTCAAGATCTTTCACAGTTGGGCTCCTAACGAACTTCTTTGCCTCATCTACTCCTGCCTGTCCTGCAAACCTCACACTCCCACCAACTGGAACCCATTTCATGAACACATTGTGCACTGTGCTGACCTGCTGCCAAGGTGCACCCTTTGTGTGTGTGTCTTTTAGTTCTTATCTCCCTTCTCTTCCTCTAATAAACTTCCTCACACTTTCTCTGGGCTTCTGCAGCATTTTATTCAAAGCTCTGAGTCAGTGATTCTTAAGCATATGAAAGTTTTGTTTACTCTAGAAGACATGGGACATACTTCTAGAGATTCTCAATCACAGGGCAAGTTTCAGCTGGAATCTTTTGGAAAAACTATCCCAGGTAATTCTGGTATATTATGTCCATATGAGAATCATAGTTGCAAGACAGGACCACATTCTGTCTGTCTGTCCTGTATATGCATTTCTAATCACATTAGTTTGAGGTTGTCTTAAGGTAGAACAATGTATTTTCTTTAACCTTGGCACAAAAAATACATAAGAACTGAAAACATTTGCTCTCAAGTGGTGTAAGCTCTAGAGAGAAGGATGGTCATATGCATCAAATATTTCAACAGGAATTTGGTTTATCCTCTAAAGCTATTAGTAATTTATAAAAACAAACTTATAGATGATACTTACTAGAACAATACCAGATGATTCTCCAAAATATCTTGAAGAATGAATGTGCTGATTTTGAGCCCAAGAGTTTCCTTCTCTTTATAACCTTGTCTTCTCCTGGGGCAGTTTGTGAGAATGATTGCAGACATGACTCTTCTCTTGAGTCATTTAAATTAAGAGGCTGAGTGTAGTGAGCTCTCGTTCCAGCCCTGGTCTAGACAGAGATCATTTTTATAATTCAATATGAAAATGTACCTGGGTGCCAGTAGATGATGTCATATATTGTTTGATATGCAACGTATATTTGAATTTATTTAGAAAAGTCTTCTTGAAAACTAATTTGGAACAAGAATTTAGGTTCGTGTCATAAGTAATTTGTACCGTGTAGACATCGATGACGAAATCCGTGTTTCTAAAGTCTTCATCCTAGATAATGTTGGTGTTGTATTATATATCTCCAAATTGATACTCTGTAGCAAGAATTATGGGCGAACTCATTTTAAATGAGCTGACTTGTGACACTCTTCTGTAACCTAGCAGTGCCTATGTGACCTGGAATTTTGTCAGTGCTTCATAGATGCTTAATGATTTCATATTTAATGAGTATTTGTTACAGGGGTTATTTCAAAGAAATAGCAGTGCTACTCTCGACTAATGACACTGATTACTGTTACTAACCCTCCATCAGTAAGGGATGAACTTGGAGTGGTTCTTTTCCAGGTAAGGGGATGAAATACACTAGCCCATCCAGGGCTATCAGATTTAGCAAGTGAAAATACAGGATGGCCTACTGAAGTCAAATAGATAAAGAATGAGTACTTAAATATATTTGCACTAAAAATATTCATCATTTATATGAAATTCAAATATAATTAGTCTCCTACTTTAAGTATGGCCATTCCAGCCTTATCTAAAGTCTCCCAGTCTGCTCCCTATCCCTGCCCTCTGCATCCCTGAGCAGAGCACAAGGACACCCCTAACTGACATACAATATAGCCACTGGAAACTACTTCTAATCATTTAAGCATGTACTTCCTGTGCCTGATAAAGCAGAAAATTATTTTTCAGTTGAAATATCCATTAAAAGTACTTGACCGTACCTCTGAATACAGGAAGTATAGGTTTTAGTATGGTACATTGAAAGCTTTTGCAGAAGAAAAATGGAATGAAAATATGATACTATTTAGAAATAGTTTGCCAAGAATAATTAATGTTTTTGTTTCAGCCCCCACCTCAGCACAGAATATGAAACATAATTCTCAGACAGCTCTGAAGTGGAAAACATCACTTCCCCAACCTGCAGACACTGAATTTCGACGGAGCTATCAGATTCCAGCTAAAATTCCTGAGCTTCAAGATTTTAGTTTCAAATACGGATGCTATGCGAGCCTACCAGTTGCTTCTCAGGGTATAGGCAAGTACAACTATCTTTTAAAACTGCTTCATAGAGCCGATCCTCTGACTCCAAGATTCCTCAATGCATAAGGTCTTTTGATAGAAGTCATGGAGAATGCTGGTGGTCCTTTCATAGATCATGAAATTAAAACCATGCCTTCATGGTACCTAGTTTCAAACCCAGGGAAGAAGCAAGTCTCAGAAGAGAGGTGACTAAAAAAGGCAGTTACTGGGGCTGGGAGATACTGCTCTAAGAAAAATGAAAGGAAGAACTCAATTACTATGAAATGGCAAAATTAAAAGAGAGATTAAGTAGGAATCAAACTTGTTGGCTATCCATTGGATGTTTATCCACATGGCATACCCTTCATCTTCAGACTTAGTACTCATTCTATTTGAGTGTTCTTTTATGATCCTCATTCCCACTGTTTTCAACAGGGAGTTTAAAAAAATTTCATGATCAAGTCACCTTCAAGCTACTGTTTAAGAGAATCATTTGGTGTCAGTTTGAGATAGTGATTTCTTCCTGGCATGGAGGGAGAATCAAGCAGTACTTTAGATAAAAGTCACAGAATAGAGGCGTAGCATCTTGGGATCAGAGTTAGCTTAGATGCTCATTCTTTCCCATCCTTGACAAGGGGTGATAGCACCTCTGATTAAACTCCCGAGAAGAGTACCCTTCGCCCAAGGCAGCCCCTTCTTTCTTAGATATGCCAACTATTTGAAGGCTCTTGATAAATAGAATCTTCCTTGTAAGCTTCTGGTCATTGATTCTCTTTCTTCCCATAGCAGAATCTATGTTTAACCCAGTTAAATCTGTTACTCTATGAAAACCTTATTGTATGTCTTCCATGTCTTCTCCCCTCCAATTAAAATATTTTTAGACCCCACTAACACTCTTTGCAGGACACAGCTTCAAGCCCCCTCACCAGCCTGGTCCCACTCTGGCCAATGGTCTCTTTAAAAGGGACACCTAGAACTGAAGGCAGTACTTAAGATGTCCTTAAGGTTCACAGAGATTGGGCAAGCTGTAGAAATTAGGCTTTCACATTCTGTCTTCATTAATTTTTTCATTATAATTCCATGAGTATCAGAACCCACATTAAATAAACAGCATTCAAAAAAATCAAATACAAGTGCTTATTATTTTGCATACACCTCAGACCTCTTACTCTGAAGAGATGATGAACACTGACTATAAATATTATCGTTCTTCCAAAGTGCTCATCCTCGCAGGGTGATGTCTCCCATCATGTCAGTCCAAGTCGGCACAGAAAGTAGCATGAAAGGGAAAGAAGCTTCTATGAAGGCATTTATTAAGTGGTAGGTGACCACTACTAAAATGCTGACCTTCAGAAGAATCCATTTCAGGGAGAACTGCTCTTCGCGACCATGGTCAATGCAACCTCTGATTGTCATCTCCAATCACTCCCACTCCCACCAGCAGCAGGCATGAAGTCCCAGCAAACCTGCACAGCTCTGGGTCATGGGAAGGGTCTAGTTCATACAGCAGCTCACTTTCCAATATGAAATATGCTGTGGATACTGAAAGCTAATAAATCCCCAAATTGGGATTAGGGATGTCAGAGGCGTAGTCCACAAACAAGGGCAAACAAGGGCCAGAAGTCTTTGTTCATGACAGCTTCCAAGTTTCTCCTTCTCTTGCATCTCCCTAGTGCCTTCAGTGCTCAACTGCTACATGAAGAACCAACAACTCATAAAGAAGCAGACTACATACCAAAGTGATTACGGGAAAGCCTGCTTGGAGTTCTTAACAGTTTTGAACTCCTTTACTCCTTCTCAAATCCAAGAGTACCTTCATGGTGTTTCTTATAGAGGTAAGATGATATCTTAAAAGTTACTGTTTGATAACTCTACAATATAACATATTGCTTTATGCTAAATAGAAATTGTTCCAACTTCCAATGACTGGAGTTAAATGTACATGCAAAGAAAAATATTGCCTAAAAAAAAAAAAAAATCCCATAGTTTTCTGCAAAACAAATCCCTCATTAAAAATAAAATTTCCTTAAAAGAGGCCCCAGTGACTCTGTCCTCACTTACAAAAAAGGAAATATGAAGCTTTTTGCTTGTTTCTGATCTCACTCTGCCTGTGGCTGGATAGTGCTAGGATGACTTCTCTTTTTCTTATAGTTAATTGATTTCTCCAGGGGGCATTTCCAGTCTCATAGTTTCATGTAGCATTATTTCCTGTTGGGTGGCACTTTTTTGTGACAGGCCTTTTAGGGTACATGAGATCCTGAAATGTAGCACCTGTGTACTTGTGTCACATCCTCTAAGAGAGCAAATGCCATGCACAGAATAGCGTAGGTTCACTCCATCTACCAGACTCCTCCCACTTTAGTATCAAATGACTGTAGTCTGAGAGCATTTTGGCAGAACTGGTCGGCAGACTGTGCCTGTATATAAAGCCAACTCAGACAATGAGAGCTAGAGGAGAGGAAACTAAATCTTCCAGCAGCTGCCCCTCAGCACCTGGTGCTAGTGATCACGCACCTTATCACTCCACATTTCTGAGCACACGCCTCAGTGCAGATGGATATATTGTAGTATGCTTACATGCCACAAAATGAATGTATTTTGTGCATTATAAAACATACTAAATGTTCAGGGAAGAACTAAAAGGAAAATATTGAGATCATAATATTTCTTCCTGCACCCAGAAGGCCATATTCTAAATCCCCCTTTGTGCTCTAGGCCATGTGTGGGTTGCTTTCTTGTTTTGTGCCCCATAGTCAGGCTTAACACTCAATATTTCTACCAGCCACCAGTGACCCTCCACCAGCTCTCTGTCTTCTACCTGAATCTCTTGGGTCCCCGGTCTCTGTCCTCTGTCACAGTCAGAAGAGCTTACTCCCAAGATTCTCAATGAAACCCTTTTTTTTTTCTGGGCTCTCTTGTCACACAAAAGACTAAAATCCTAGTATACACAAAACTGAAGTATTTGTGTATGCATGCATGCATGTATGTACGTGTGTGTGTGTGTGTGTGTGTGTGTGTGCTGAGGGGAGGGAGGAAGCATTTTGCACCCTCACAGACTGAAGGTTGGGCCCAAAGGCCCTTCTTTTGAAGAGCTTGCATATTGGGTTTCAAAGAGGTACATGACGCAGTCGTGGTGCCTCACTCCAAGGCAGAGCAGAAGTCTGTATTTTCCACTGGGAGCCTTATTCCTCCAACAGATGCCTCTGGACCAGTGTGACACTTGAGAAGGAAATTGAGAGGCTCATTGAGGTCTGCTGGTCAGACCTCACCAGAGGGCAGAACAGAAGCTGCATGTTTCTTTTCCCAGCTTTGCTCATATATATAAAATCATTATCTATATTTGTAAAGTGCTCTTTTCACCTTTAGGAGCCACATTTGTTTGACCCTATAGAATGAATATTTCTGTCTTCCCAAAACAGATGCTCCCATCTGCCCAGGGACTCACAATGCAGATGGAGCTGTCACTTCCCTGCTGCATGGAAGCCATGTGGCGACCGGGCATCCCTTCCTCTTGTTATCTATACATCACTTGCAATCTCAGCCTTAGCTGTGTCCCCTGAGTGTGAACTAAGGATCCCTCAGAGCTCTCTGATAGGTTCTTTAGATCTGTTTCCTCCAAGATTCCTAGGGTAAGTTGATCCTTCACATAAAAACAATGTCTATACCCAATAAATTGTCTCAAAACCCAGACAGGTGAGACAGGATCTATTATTAGCTAATGAGGCAACTTTAGGATCTGTCAAGGCTTTTGTTTCTTCTTGACTTTCCTACTTTTCTGGTTTCCTCAGGACAGCTTTGGGGCAAATACCCAAATGCCCATATCACACAGTCTTGCCATTTTGCTCTGACTTGAGTATATATAGGGACTGCTTCCTATGAGTTGCAGTTTGTCTTTCCTAGTTTTGCTTTAAAACAGCCCACCCATCAATGCCAGCTATGCTAGGGCTGGCAAACAAATAGGAGGTTCCCTTTGATTTCGATTTCTTACACCCAAATTTTACTTAGTTGGATTTTCCCTCTTAGTATAGGAGTTCAAAACACTAGGTACATTTGGGGAGAGAGAAGGGAAGGAGACATGCTACCATAATGACCTAAATCAGGGCATAGGGAGATGGCAGAATGAGGTGAGACAGAGAAAAGGTCAGAAAGATGAAAACTCAAGCTGGAACAAAAAAGAAGCGGCAGTTGAAAGCAACCCCTTTGCTTCCCTGAACTCTCTGTCTCTGTTCAGTATTGAGCTTCTGTATTTATAACTTCAGGTAACTGAACTAGATGTCTTAAGTAACCGTCCTATCCTCAAAATTTAATCTTTGAGTCTGATGCCGACCACCCAATGGCATATCCTTTGAACCTTTGTTTTCTGCTGGTAAAGACTCATATCCTCCACTTAATTCTCCCTCCCCAACCCTGAAAAACAAAATAGTCTGATATCTGTTTTTTTGTGTGTGAATTATTTATCTATGACTCCCTTCCTACCTCTGCCTCCAAATAAAGTTCCTGTAGATATGGCTATCCGAAGGGTAGTTCTTCCTAGGGTGTGATTCAATATTGTTAAGAAGGTATTTATTCATTCATTCAATCAACTTAATTGATTAAATACATGTAATGCACACTAGATACAATAATAAAAAACATATCCTTCTCATGGAACTCAATGTTTGGGTGTGGGTGACATGCACAGTGGTGATGTCCTAAGCTCTGTAATCAAAGCAGTGTTTGGGGATATTAGACGCTTATGGGGCACTCATAACTTTGTGGATTGGTAGGCATTGGGGAAGGTTTCCGGCATGGATCAAGGATGTCACCAAGGAGAAGCAGGGACATTTCTAAGCAGAAGGAACACTAAATAAAATCATGGGGTAACATATCTGTGTTTATATGTAGCAAATGTGAGTAGCATTTGAATTACATCTGGTAACCTTTTTGAAGAGTGATTTAAGTTGGACACAATCTTATCTTTTTAATTAATTCTTGGCAAACTTGATTGAGCTTATCAGCTTATTTTTGGTATCACAGAGATTCTTTTGCTTGTCTAAAATCAACTTTTTGAAATAATATTAAAATATAGAGACATTTTAGGCTTAAAAAGAAAAGGTTTGACAATAGCAAATGTTGACAATATGGAGCAATGTATTGCTAGCATCAGGCAGTAAGATCACTTTGGAAACAGATCTGGCCGTTTCTCAAAAAGGTAAATACATACCTACTTCATGAGCCAGAAATTTCCCTTTTGGTAGACTCAAGAGAAAAGAACTTATGTCCACAAAAGGACTTACTCGAGAATTTTTATAACCATTTATTCTTATTGTTGATTAATAGTTGCAAATTAGATGCAGCCCAAATCTCCATCAACAGGACAATGGATAAACAAACTATGGTGTAGTCACATAATGAAATTCTACTAGACAATAAAAAGAATAA
Organism: Solenodon paradoxus; assembly: GCA_004363575.1. Lineage (NCBI taxonomy): Eukaryota > Metazoa > Chordata > Mammalia > Eulipotyphla > Solenodontidae > Solenodon > Solenodon paradoxus. The sequence continues at coordinate 124,094 of RJWH01003146.1, read as the reverse complement.
ATGACTGATGCACTCAACAAAATGTATGGACCTCAACAACATTAAAATGAGTGAAAGAACTCAGACACAAAAGAATATATTTTGTATGATTTCATTTATTTGAAGATCTGTAATAGCAAGAACTTATCTATGAAGGAGTTCATCAGCACAGTGACTGTCTTCAGGGTAGGAGGTACTGATTGGAAGGGGCAGGATAGGTCTTTCTGTGAGTTACACATACATAAATGTCAATCCATTGCATGGACCATCAGGACTTTTCACTTTATGAAAAGTACATCTCTTAAAAATGCTGGAGTCAAAAAAGTTATGGAGTACACTGGAGATGTTAACAGTAAACATGAGATCACAAATAAATGTGAAATATGGAAAATAAAATAGGAACATATATATATACACACACACACACACGCATACACACACACTTGAGCTATAGACTTCAGCTAGCATTTGTTAAAATGAGTGTGATAATATGGACATTGGATATGCCATGTTATCACTAGCATCCTTCTCTTTTAGTTTTAGCTACACAGGTAACAATTGTTAGGAGTGAGCAACGTTTCACAGCTCCACTCTGTACTGGGTTAAAAACAAACAAACAAAAAAGGTACTTAGGATTAGGGCGCCATGGATAGTCAGAACTAGACAAGGCTCTTTCATCTGAAGATGAGGAAATAAAGAAAGATGGTGAGTTTTGTCCTATAGTCTGCTATCTCCCACAGGTGGCACAGCCTACCCGTGTGAGTGGACAGGAAAAAGTTCTAACTTCGATGAAACTTTTGGAAGACTATTCTTTGTTGTTTGCCTATTATCACTATTTATTGCTGATACCAGTAATAAAAGGGATAAGGCTCAGCTACTTATGATCTTTTATGGGCAAGGCACTGTCTAAATGCCTCACACAGAACAATTCTAATTCATTTCAACAAGTGTGCAAGATAAGTCTTATAACCTGTGTTAAAAAAATTAGGGCATGAAGAAATGGAATTTAGATGAAAAGAGTTGCTAATACTTGCCAGCACAGATTAAAACCAGTCTGTTTCATTCCCAGATCCATGCTCTTGTCAAGAAGCTTTGTGGATCTGTTGGACGTAGTTTTTTTCAATCAATAATTATTCAACTGTGCCTTTTTAGGCAAACAAGATAATATTCTTTGATTATTGTGCTCTTTTGTATCTAGATTGCTATTGTCAAATATATGCCTCATTTCTAGAATGTCTCTATTTAGTCGTTAAAAAGTTAAATGGAAATTTTAATTTGTTTTTCTGTTTAATTTCCAGACAGACAAATTCTTGAGCGTTTTATTCACTCTCACTGTATCACTGACAAAGGTACAAAATAAAAAGCAAAAAGAGGTTAAATGAAGAAAATCTGAAAATCAATGGAAGCACTGGGGCCTACTGAATCATTTTCTCCATAATCAAGGAAAAATAAGATGTAAATTGTTCTGAATATGTTGTGATATTCATGATTTTGAATAATTTTGTTTTGTTTGTTTTTAAATAATAAAAAAATATTTTAAGGTTATAACTTCCATCCCTCCTCCCACCTCCAACATTGCTTTAACTGTATCCATTAGGTTTTGACATACTTTTCCCTATTCTCTTGTGAAAACTTAACTTGTGGTTTCAATTCTGACTTCTTCTTTGGACCAGGTATCATGTGGAAGAGGTGTCTTAATTTTCTAATAGAGGATTTTTTTTTTAATGTTTTTGTTGACTTCTTGTTTGAAAGTGAAAAACAGAAACTCTGCTTTGGGAAATTTAGCAAACTTTTCTCTGAGGCCCAGTATGCAATTAATTTGTGAGTGTTAGATATGAAGAAAAGGAGGAAAAATTATAATTTTGTATTTTTCAAATCTCTTTATTTTTGCCTTAATTTTATACTCAAGCTGTCAAATTCTGAAAAATAATATTAAAAACATTCACAAAAACATTTTCATCAATATCTTCTTATATTTTCTTTCCCATATAAAGACTTAAGGCCTATTTGGTGCACCCTAGTGGAATAGCGGTTTGGTTAACCATCTTCAATCCACTCAGTCCACATACATCCCAAGGACCTACGTTCATGTCTAGGGATCAGGGGGAGCAAGCAAGATGTACATCTGCTACAGCTCTCTCCCCACTGACAAAGCCAAGTGTGTGCTCTTTTAGAAGTGGTAAAAGCAGCTTTATTTCGCGTGGGCCCAGGTATCATAATCTAAGCCAATAAGCAAATCTGGGGTATACTTTTATAGATGGGGGAGACAGGGAGGTGTAAATGAGAATAGGAATTACAAACAGAACCCAAGTTAGTCATTTGTGAATTCCTCACATGGGCCACACACAGGATTCACATAATTGCAAAAATGCAGATAGGGCTCCATTTTCAGGTGATGAAGAAAAGTCCTTTTATCTGGCCAGTAGCTTCCAGCCAGCCCAGAAGGCAAGGAGCCTTATGGCTTGGTGGCCTTCACAGCTGGCCCACAGTGGCTAGAAACTGGGGGTGCAGCTTTCTTCTTCTACACAACTAAAAAAGATAAAAAGTTCTCCTTCCTTTTCTCTCTTTTGTTTTAAAAAGACAAGACACACTATAAAAATTTAGCTACAGCATATATATCACCCATTATATTTAACTATCACTATTTCCTGTACTCTCTGGAATTCTCAAATCATGAGATCCAAGTTCTGACATTATTTAGTTAGAACAATTTCTATGTATTTTCTCAGATAGGTTACAAGGGTGCTATTGAATCCCTGTTTGTCCCCAAATATCATTATTTTTCATGAAATGATTATCTCGGCTGGGTATAGAATTCTTTGATCTTACATATATTTCTTTGATTTAGAGTGTTAGTTGTAAGTCAGTTACTAGTAGGATTCAGTTACCACTGCAAGTTATTTTTTTTTCCTGGAAGTTACTGAGTGCAGAGACACTCTCAATTTTAGAGGTCTCTTGGTTCTGTTGTTTGAGTCTTTTTATTTATAGTTTTCATTTTTAATGTGTTTTCACTTCCATATGATTTTCCTTTTTTTTCCTCACTCAGAACTTCAGGTTGGTTCTTAGCAGTGACTGTTCTATTTACTATATTTTTTAACTCAGGTATCAAGTTTCATATTAGCTTTAATTTTAGAAAGTTTTCTTTTTCTCTATAATTGAATCTCCTTGAAAGTTACGGCTGTTTTATTAAACCACCTACTCCATTGGCTCTCCCTTAACTGGAGCCACTTTTTCTACTTGTTGAGTCTGGTCTTCTTAATGCACGGAAGACTCACAAATGGCTAACACAGTTTTGTCTCTAACTTGGATTAAATCAGTCCACTGGGACCTCTTGGGTCAAGGAAAATGAGGGTAAGGAAGTCTGGTCAGTTTTGTTTCATGGATAAGCAGTAAAGGTACTGGATTGAAGTAGTCAGGAAAGTGCTCCATGCACCCTCTGGCCTCTAGGTGTAGGAGGAACATTTTCTTCAATGCACCAGTTGGGGAAAGTTTACTCCACTATTGCAAACCTCTCCAATTATGAAACAAGAGAATAATGTGACCCTTCTGGAAGGAATCTTCCCATATATGCCCATCTGAGCCCATCAGAGAACCTTGAAGTCTGAGATCTTCACTATAGGCTACACCAGAAGCAGCCTTCTCCTATGGCCTTGAACCTACTGCTCTGTCCTGGCACCAGGGTTCAAGGAGAATAAAGTCTTGTACCTACTCCAAATCTCTAAAGAACGTGTGTCTTCACACATCTCAGGCCTCACTCAGTAACGCTCAGTTTGGTTGGGTTATGAAGAGTCGTGGGATGTGTCTAAAAGCAAAAATTCTTCACAGTACATGTTCGGCTTCTCCGTGCCTCGTTCTGCTCTCCACTTCCCTGGCAGTCCTGGCAGGGTGGTGCAGTCTCCTTTCCTCCCTGCTCCAAATAACAGATGCCAGTAGTACTCGCATGGATTTCATTTGGACTTACCTTTCACACTTCTATTTTGTATCAAAGCATGAATATCCCAACTGTATCTTTCCCAGATGTATAATTTTCTACCTGTTAGCTGGTGTTTGTCCTCTTTTTGCAGTTTTTATCCAGCACTTGAGCATCAAGCGGATGCTTCTGTTGTCCATGGAGTGCTTGCAACCATTGTCTTGTCAACCAGTAATTTCATACAGACTCTCTCTCAGTTTCATGTGTGTGGTACGAGACTTCCTGACTGTCCCCAGTACTCACTCCAATATAGCCCATATTCCATTAGGATCTACAATCAAATACTGAAAAATGCATAGAGGCTTCATTATTTATTGAACACCTACTATGTGCTACTTTAAGGTAATGAGAATACACTAAAAAGTGAAAAGATTGACATGGAGTTTACAATCTAGAGGGAGGCAAAGATCATAAGCAAGTAAACAAGAACATTATAACCACAAACTATAAGTGCAACACACAGTAAATGGTGCTGTGATAGAGAATAGTGTCACACTGCTCTGAGGAAGCAGTTAAGCTGTCTTCAAGGGGAGGAGTCAATCATGTGAGGGGATGACGGAATAGCTTTCTGAGCTTGGGTAACTGGAAGAAAAAGACATCAAGGTAGGAAAGATCTTGAAGTGGAGCAGGAAGACCAGAAGGCAGAGTGAAGTGTGGTGAGTTGGGATGGAGATGGCGTGGAGGAATTGTCATATAAAGAAATCAAGAAGGCAGGGGTTAGGTCATGCTTGGCCCAAGTGCCATTGATTCCTGATAGCATGGACCCTCAGTCTATTTTCTGTATACCAGTATAATCAACATATTTCTGTCTATTCAGGTTTGGATCACTCATGAACATGGGTTGTTTTTAAGATAATCCTTTTCTCCAGTCATTGCGTTTAGTCATTGCAGACATGTTGTGGATGCAACTTAAGCTTTGCACTTATCTCCAGAAGGAGAAGGCTCTACACCTTAGGAGTCCCAAATGGAATCCCTTACCTCCTAAATAATTTTTTTTTAATGTGTATACATTAGATGTGTCCTAGTGCCTCCAACCTCTAACCGAGAGCTCAATTCACATACATCCCACAGACCCCGGTTGTGTCCTGAGGTTGGGGTTGGAGGCAACCAAGATGAACAACTCAGTAAAATAAAGTGCTTCTTCCTTTTCTTTCTCCCAGCCTGCCAGCCTCTGCTCACCTTCATTTCTGTCTGCATTTTTCCTTAAAAGAAAAAATTCTATATTAAATAATATTCACTCTGTGCTGTAAAGTTCTCTGGATTTTTATATTCACCATTATAGTAGCATAGAGATTAGTTTTACCACTCTAAAAATTCCTTTTTGCTTTACCTAGTCAACCATTTCCCTTCTTCCCCCAGTGTCATTATTTCTTTGGAGACCATTTTGCTATTCTAAAGGCAGGACAATCAAGAAAAGATAAGACTACCTTCATTGCCTATGTTAAACATCCTATAGATGAGTGTTACCATCCTTCTGCATACAGAACTGTCCTATAGTCAGAGTTCTAGAACTTGTCAGTGACTGCCACTCTAGATCCATAAATTCTACCTGTAAATACAGTATTGGAAAGCACTACGTGACACACTTTTACTTTAGGCACTGTGGGAAAATGAATTATTTGCAACTCGATCTCCCTGTATCCACAGCCTTGACTGGGTAACTTCGCGTCCCTCCTACTAAAGATGAAATGTATTTCCCTAGCCTTTGTGAGTTTGGCCCTGTGACTTGCCTTAACCAATTGGATGTTAGCAGACGTAAGCCTGCAGCCCACTGGTCCCAGGAGACCAATTGCCGTGGTCTGAATGTTTGTGTCCCCGCCCCCACCCCATTCATATATTGAGAACATAATCCCCAAGTAGTGATATTAGGAATGGGACCTTTGGGAGGTGATTAGCACATGAGGGCCGAAGGAGTTAGTACCTTTATAAAAAATTCCCCAGAGCTCCCTAAGCCTTTCTGCCATTGAGGAGACAGAGAAAACATGGTTATCTTAACCAGAAAGCCCCGCCAGACACCAAATCTGCTGGCATCAATAAACTGGAGCTTCCATTTTTCAGAAGTGTGAGAAATAAATGTTGTTTGTAAATTACCCATCTTATAAATTATCCCAGCTGACCCATGATAGTGACCCACCAACTTTGCATGAGAAATCCTTTTTGTTGTGTGCCACTGAGAGTAATGTAGCAATAACTGTGAGTCAAGCACAATGTTTATTTAGATGTGATATCTCTAGAATCTTCAGAATGAAATGAAGGCTTAGTAAAATCCTTTCACCTTCTTAAATGTATTGTCTGATCACCTCTAATAAATGTATACTGTTTAAAAAGTGTCTTTTAAAATAGAAGAGTGTAGCGGTGATTCTTTTGAATTTTAAAACCTGCCAAATATTTAAGGAATTGTAAACATTGAACACTTCAAAGGTTTTCATGGGGCCAGTAGCCATTGCTTATTTTAATGTACCAAAGGATATGAATGATTGCTGTAATATGGCTCCTTCTCAGAGGAGATTATCAAAATCAGATGAGTCGATGTGCTTGTTGTGAGTTAATTATGCAGTTCTAGCACCTCTATTATTATATTTCAAAGAGCAGTGTTTCAGTACAATGATTCTGCAACTTTTTCTCTCATGGTATCCCGACATCTCTTTGATTCCTGCAAAACCTACATCTGCTGCACACACACACACTCAAAAAAGTACTTATTCTCAAATTTCTATGTTTTCCACAAACATCTGTTCTTTGGTTTTTACCCTCTTGAGAAAACTTGCATAAATATATCTAAACTTATTCTTTTTTATTAAAAAATGCTTTCATGAATGAAAAAGTGAAAAAGAAAAAAATCACTTTACATTAAAAATAGCAACAATTTTTTTTGTAAAAAAAATTAAATTAAAAATCACAATGGAACATGTATAGTGTGAGTTTTCACTATGTGTGAAAACCTCCTCTTGGGACAGGAGGTATCTGAGCAAGAACAATGTTCTTCAGCCTTGGCTTCAAAACAGAATGAAAATCCTGATGACTGGGCAATTGCCTGGACCAGTTACAGCAGAAATTCTGGAGGCAGAACCCAGATGAACCACTGAGGCTAAGGGTCCCCCAGTGACTCCAAGTTACAGCAAAGAGGAAGACCTGTGACAGAGGAATGGCGTGATGGCAAATCACACTTGCTAAGGTTAAGTCGACAATTCAGTCAAGATCTAGGCAGGAAACAGAATGCACAAATGAAGGAACTATTTCTGAGGGTGAGCCTGACAGAGAAGTAGCGGCAGAAGGAATCCGTGACCCTCTCCGGGTCTCCGGGTCTGAGTGGGCAATGAGATGGAGGCCCAGTGAAAACTAGAGCCAGGGAGGAGCAGCTGTGCCTGGAAACTGTAGTCAAGAAAGACTATGACTGAACACATGAAACAAAGAGATGGGGCAGAACTACTCCACTTGCACTCCTCCTTCCAACAGAATTTGATCCCTGTTAGTGGCTCCCATTGTCCAAACACAATGGCCAATCTCCAGGGGGCACAGAGCAGGCCAAGAGGAATACTAAAGGGGATTTGGAGGCCAAACAATACACCCAACATGGACAGACAGACTTTCTGAATTCAAACTAAGAGAAGAGTGTGCAGTCAAGTACTGACTATGAGTTCTGAATGTAGTTTTATGAAAACTTTTCACAGTCACGCCCCAGTGGAGCAACAGTTAAGTCAGCCTCTTTCAGTTGACACAGTCCTTATACATCCCAAGGATACTGGTTTGTGTTCCAGGGCCAGTGGGAACAACCAAGATGAACAAATAAATAAAATAAAGAGCCGTTTCCTCCTCTCTCTGCCTGCTCGCCTCTGCTCACCTTCATTCCTGCTACACTTTTCCTCTAAAAACAACTTTTTACAAAATACAAAGTAAAATATTTGTTTATTTAAAGAATCATCTCAATAAAAAAATAACCACATCTCATGAAGTTTGGATTATTACAGAAAATTCAAAGTATATGATTGACAATTTAAACTTTAACCTTTATATTACATGTATTTAATAAGATTTGAAAGTCTTTTTCAACCAAACACTGTACTATGGGGGGTACAGAAATCAAAGACACTTTGTATTCTTAAAGATGTAAGAGTCTAGTGTAAAACATTAATTTGCAAAGGGCGTATTTTACCAGTTCTGAGAAGTGTGTCTTACTTTGTAATATGGCGGGAGGCACTCCTCCACCTCCAACTTTAGCAACGTGTTAACTGAAAACTCACTGTGACCTGTCTGAGTTGGGCCAGGTATGGAGCTTCTCCTCTGTGTTCACAGCCAGGGTTCAGGCCCCACATTTTCCTTAGTGGAGATATGTGTAGAGTTCTCTTCCCTCTGTGGTTATGAAGTTGCAATAAGACATATCCAGAAGTGCCTGTGATGTTTCTTCCAGCCTCATGGGCACAGCTAGCCTAAGAGAATGGAGACCTGAAGAGGATACAAGAAAAAGAGGGAGGATCCTGATGACATTGGAGTGTCAATCCTTGAGGTCAGCTCCACCTCCTGCCACAGGAACCAGTTCATCACCTACAGGACTGGAGCTGGATTTCTGCCACTTGGAATCGATAGTGTTCTAATGAACACAGAAAGAAAATGTAATCTCTGAAGAGCGACGATAGAGCCATATGCAGGGTATTATGGAATTTTGGAAAGACTTGTCTCACCCAGCAGGATAAGTCAGTCAAGGTTGCTGAACCAATGTAGAGTCCAGATCTTTGTTGAAGTAATGGGACTGTAATTATGCTGTTTTCAAAAGCAAAAGGGGTCTGGAAGGTAATCTAAGTGAGGGAAGTGGGCAGGTATGAGACTATAGAGAGTATGAAGTCTATAGAGAACTAGAACATGGCATCTATGTTTTATAAGGGCTGCTGATATCCTTCCTGGTCACTGTTGCCCAGATAGAATATATCAGCTATGTAGGGCGTAGGAAAATGCTGGAAAATTTTTATTTATATGCCATAAAATTCATTCTTTTGGTAGACAAATGCTTTGAGTACTTGTATCTACTACCAAAATCATATTACAGAAATTTAGCATCCCTGGTTTTCAACCCGATAATTTTGGTTTTGCTAGAATGTCATATAAATAAATCATACAGTATGCAATCTTCTGTCCCTGGCTTCTTATATCTAGTCAGATAAATTTGAGATTTTTTTTGTTGCTGTTGTGTAATCTGTAATATGTTCCTTTTTTATTGCTGAGTAGGGAACTACTGCCATTTATCTATTCACTGGCTCAAGGACAGACAACAGCTGGATTGTCTCCAGGTTTTGACAACTACAAATAAAGCTGCTATATGCATTTACAGAGATGTTTTCTTGTGAATGGAAGTTTTCATTTCTCTTAGGTGAATACCTAGGGATAGAGATGTTATGTCACATGCTTATTTAACTTTATAAGAAGCTGTCAAATATTTTCAGGTGGCTGTATTAGCTTGCATTGGACTGAAGCATTGAGTTATAGTTCTTCACCTCCCCATCAGCAATTTGCATGTGCATTTTTTGTCTTCCACAGAGTTGTCTGCAGAGGAATGTGAACTTTCCTCTGTGGCCTCTTTGGGATCTGCAGTCTCTTGGTAGCTCATCTTCAGTCTCCATAAATTATCATTTTTTGCTCAGTTCTTTCTCATGTCCAGTTGACTCTGTCCCAGGTAAGCAAATAAGTCCCATGTCTCCCAACATGGGTCTGTGTATCCTAGAGGCTAGTTGGTGGCCCTGTGACTTCAATGACCTAACAGTACAAGAAAAGGGGTAAATCTGCAGTGCCCAGCTTTCTGTTGTTGCTGTTGGGTGGGAATTATATCCTTTCTAGCTTTCTAGATCCCTGAGTAGAAACGGAAAGGCAGAACTATGATTTTGTTTTAAATAATCGATCTTTTAATAGTTCCCAACAAATTAAATTTTTTCGAATGTGCGAGTCATGACATACTTGGATCTGGAGTGGCCCAGGGTGTTCACTTGTGTCCTCTCCAGGGTCCTGATACACTAACTTGTGACAACTTGTTGATCAGAATGTTGTCTATATCTGCCAGTCAAATTCAAGAGCAAAATCATAGAACGAAAATTTTTAAAAACTAACAGCAAACAATCCAGTTTAAAAATGAGCAAGGGACTTGAATAGACATTTTTCTAAGAATATATTCAGAAAGCCAACAGTTACATGAAAATGTCCTCAACATCACCAATCGCAGAGAAATGTAAATCATAACCATAGTGAGATATTACCTCGTACATGTTAGAATGGCTATTATCAAAAACACAGGCAATAGCAAGTTCTAGGAAGGTTTCAGGAAAAAGGAAACTTTGTGTTGGTGGGAATGTAAACTGGAATGGCCGCCATGGAAACCGGTATGAAGGAGCCTCAAAAAATTAAAAATAGAAATACCATATGCTTCAGCTATTCCATTTCAGGGTACATATTTGAAGGAAACATCACCATCCCAAAGAAGTATTTGCATACCCATGTTCATTGTAGCACCTTTCACAGTAGCCAAGATGTAGAAGCTGCCTACATGTCCACATTAATAATAATTAATAATAAAGAAAATAGGGTATGGAAATTCTGCTATTCAGACAACTATAGGTGGCTCTTGGGGGCACTATGCTAAGTGAAATAGATTAGACAGAGAAAGACAAATCCTGTCTGACATCACTTACCACTTGTATGTGGAATCTAAAAACACCAACTCCTAGAAGGAGAGAATAGATGGGTGATTGCCAGAGGTTGGGACAGGGATGGGGGGAAATAGGAGAAGGTGGGCAAAAAGTACAAACTTTTAGTTATAAGATAAATAAGTTCTGGACATGTAATGTATAGCATAATACCAATAATTCGTCCTGCATTGTATATTTACACAGTACTAAGAGAGTAGATCTTAAATGTTATTAGAAAAGAAAGTTACTATGTGAGGCAATGAGTATTAACTAAGCTTATTGTGGTAATCATTTTGCAACATATACATATATCATCAAATCATTATGTTAAGACCTTACATTTATTCAGTGTTATATGTTAATTACATTTCAACAAAACCAGAAAAAATGAAATACAAGGTTGAATTTTATAGCACATTAATTATCTCAATAAAAAAATTATAGCTTTAAAAATCTTATTAACTTTATAGTTACTTGATGTATATGATGAACCAGTAATCAGTTATTAACTAATTTATATTAGTTTTTAGTTTAATTTTACAAGTTTAGTTTTTATTTGGTATCAACTATAAATGTCCCTAAAATATTTTGGATAACATGTAATAGAAATGCACAGGACTCAGGAAAACTCATAAAATTTACTAAGGAACATAAAATAAGTCTTAAGTAAATGAAGAGTCATTATTGCCTTTTTATATAGAAGAGTCAACATTATAAAAATGCCCCCTTTTCTTAAATTTAATGCCAATAGAATTTCCAACAATATTTGTCAAGAGTATATGTATATAACTTGACAAACAAGTTCTAAAGCTCATTTAGAAAGAACAAATATCAAGAATAATTAGGAAATGTTTGGTAGAGAAGTAGATAACCAGGAGAAAATTTCCATTCAAATATTAAAATATGTTAAAAAGTTACTTACTAAGCTATATTACAGGTGCAGATGAAAACGAACAGATTAGTAGAACAAACAAGGCTCTAAGAAAAGACCTGAGTATAAATGGAGAGTTGCTATATAATAAAGGTGCCAGTATTAAACTATGAAATGAAAATGGCTAATAAAATAAATGTCACTGAACAATAAACCTTTGGAAAAAATATAAATATGTATCTGCACATCATTTTCTTAATAAAAAAAATTCCAAATGGATGAAATAAAATGTTTTAAAAATGAAAGCATGCAATGACTAGAAGAATTTCTTTCTATTCTCTGGCCAGTTAAGTCTTTTCTAAGCATGTCGCAAAAACCAGATCCTTAAATAGAGACTACTACATTTGTCTACCTTAAAATTCAAAACTTCACTATGATCAAACAAACCCCCGAAAACACCTGCCAGAAAAATCCTACCATAAAAAAGAGATAACTGAAAAAAAAACCACATATAGTAAATATCACATATCATAAAAGAGCTGTAGTGTATTCAAATGGTTCTTTCAACTCAAGAAATTAGCAAACACCTCAATGGATAAATGGAAACAGTTTGCCATATATGCAAAGGTTGGCAAAGGTAAACCAAACAGTGTTGAGAGAATGTGAGAAAAAAAACTCTTCTGCACAACTGGGGTATGTATTAGTTTGCAAAGACAGTTGTAACAAACTAGCATAAACCAGATGACTTTAAACAACAGAAATTAAGTGTCCCTAAGTTCTGGAGGCTAGTAGTCAGAAATCAAAGTGTTGACAGAGCCAGATTCCCTCTAAAGCTCCTGGGGGAGACTCCTCTAATACTTCTTCCAGCATCTGGTGGCCCCAGGCATCTTTGATTGTTAGATGCATCATTTCAATCTCTGCCTCCCTTGTCACATGGCATACTCCTTATGTCTTTGTGTCTTCACATGGCTATCCTCCCTCTGTATATTGTGTGAAATTTTCTCTTCCCATGAGGCCACTGGTCATATCAGATTAGCATGACCTCAGTTTGGCAATAAGTTTCAAAGTTCCACTTTTATGAATTTACCCTAATGAGAACTTTGTATAAATGTGAAATGCTACATACTCATTTGTCTGCTTTTAAATAAAAGAACTATACAAAACTGCAGAAAGATGTCCTTTATGTCCAATCAGTGGGGAATTGTTAAGTAAGTTCAGAATAGAACAAGCACACATTTATTTGTTCATTAATAATGAAACCTAGTCAAAACATTGTGCTAAATGAGAGAAGGTAGATTTCAAAATGATGTGATCCCATTTATATAAAATTGTACATATTCACATAAATGTCGGATAAACAAAACAAAATCACAAATATTCACACCAGTACACTTTATCTGAGGGAACCAAAATCAAAATTGTATGCTAGATTATATCTCACATGCAGGACTTAAAATTAGAGCCTCTCCACAGTTTTTACCCAACCTGAGCGAGACCACAGGTGATGCCGACGTAGTAAAGGTCAAAGGGACCCCACACGCAGCACAGACAAGCTGGCACATCTCCAAACAGAAATGGCCGTATCCACACAAACCAGGAAATTTCGACTGAACCACATCCTGTCTGGACTTGTTCTTCCACATGTAAATGAGGGGCACCTCATTTCAGGAGTTTACCCCAAAGATTAAGTGTATCAAGTCTGGGGGAGCTGTTGGGAAACTGAGAAAGTATCTGCCTTCTTCCTTCAGTGGCCCCAGCACATTTGCACACTGTGGGGACTCAGCAGGAGCACATTTACAGCCATGGAGTTTATCTCTGAAGGGAGAAAACTGATAGCAAGTTAACAAACAAATGTGTGACGTAACTACACATATAGTCATATGAACAATAGGGATTTGAACCGTATGGGTCCAGTCAGACCCAGATTTCTTTCGGGGGTATTCTGCACACATGACTCAACCAACCCAGGCTGTGCGGTGGTGGAGCCCTCACATATGAAACCCGGAGATAGAAAGGACTGACTGCAGTTGTAAAGCAGATTTTCAACGGCCAGGAGGGGTTGGCGCCCCTGACCTCTGGGTTGTTCAAAGGTCAATTGTACATATAACACAAATCCAGGTATCCCACTTTGAAAAGTTTTGTTACACCATTTATATTTTTACAAAAGACCTACAAATTAGTACCTGTTTTCACTAACAAAGAAATCTGAAGAGGATTTTTGCTTTTTCAACAAAGGTAAAAAGCGTTTGGCGCTGGTTTACAGCAGCCCCTTCAGGGGCAGGGAAAACCCTGAGCAGTCAAGCTCCTTCCCTGGGAACTGCTGCGCATTTATCTTAGCGTCCCCGCATGTGAGTGCCGTGTTAGACTTTGAATGTTATTTGCTATGATTTAGTAGATTACTCTAACAGAAATCACTCTGTACAGAGACTCCATTGTAGGGAGGTCAAAACAGCGACTAACCAGGTGGTTACTGCCAAAGGCCAGGTGAGCGGCATGGTTAGCGTGGAGTGAGCGGCATTGCAGAGAGTGAGGACTGGTTGGATTCCGGAGCTTCTTCAGAGTAGAATGGACAAGATTTGTTGGTGGGTTGGAAGAGAAAGTGGGGAGGGAAATGACTACAAGGGTTTTTCTCTGAGCAACCGGGAAAATGGAGCCACCGTCTGAGAGAGGGAGGATGGAGAAGGCGTAGGATTGGTAATTGAAAGTTCACTTTGGGACAGTGGAGGACACTTAAATGTAATTATTATTAATTACACCCTGGTGAGGTGAGCTGATGAGAGCGTTTTTAACACCAGAGTGATTTTTCTTTTTGTCTGCTGCCTGGCATTTCCTCCCCACCTCACCCCACCCAACTTCCTGTTAGCATTGATTACCTTCCCATGTGATGAATGAATGTACCTGGGAGGGTGGAGAGAGGAGAAACCTACCTGGTACTCCAGTTACAAGCCCTGACACAGTGGGAGGCAAGCTGAAGGCTGAGCTCATCAGCTGCTCCCAGATAGAACCCAGAAAGAGTTCCTCTATGCGCCATATATCTGTTCATTTGTAAATGCTCTAGGGGAAGAGTAGGCAGGATTCTAATCACTAAACAAACACCTGGCAGCTTTTGGTATCTGACACCATGAACTGGAGAAGAAGAGCAGGTTCTGCTTTGGGAAGTTTAGAAACATCTCATGCTAACAGGTAAGAAAAAGTTGCCCTTATACCTTGCTTGCTTTTTGTTTTGTTTTGTTTGTTTTTTCAACCTTATAGAATTTTCTAGAATTGGGATACAGGGAGAGAGTTGTCTGCGGTAAAAATGGGTATTATAAAGTAACTGTTTACGTTGTCAAGGAAGCAGGTTTTACCCATGAGGAGATAGGTAAAGGGAAGTTTGCTTCTTCATTATTGAGCCTGACCTCCCTTGGTCTGGCAGGAACACTGGTGTGAGGCAATGCTCTAGGCTCAGTGTGTTCACCCAGCGTTGCTATGGAATTTTGTCCCTGTAATCAGAGCCTCTGCCTTGATAACTTAATTGCACTTTAAAAAAGACCTTGAATTCAAGTAAATCTTCAGAATATCATGAGGGCTTTTGATTAATGTAAAATTAAAGCTCTTTCAAGCATTAATTGAATAAAAAGACTATTCAAAGATCTGTAAGGATGT
The DNA here is from genome assembly GCA_004363575.1 of Solenodon paradoxus. Classification (NCBI taxonomy): domain Eukaryota; kingdom Metazoa; phylum Chordata; class Mammalia; order Eulipotyphla; family Solenodontidae; genus Solenodon; species Solenodon paradoxus. The sequence goes on along the minus strand of RJWH01003146.1, from coordinate 108,961 downwards.
CCTAAACCATTCGAAGATACAGACACTGCAGTCATTATCTTTAAATCTGGTTAATTAAGATACTAAGTGTCATCAAACATTTTGACTTCAGTGTACTTTATTGATATCTGAGTTTCTATTTAATTTTTTGTAGTCCTGACAACTAGGTATCTGTTTTCTTCACACTTTGCCCTATCATGACTCCTTTCCTTTCCCTATTAAAACGCAAAGAAGCCCTAGAATATTTACAACCCAGTCTTTCAACTTACCCTTCTTACTGGCCAAGTGTCAATGAGATGTCATCCATTTCTTCTGAGATAACTAAGATAAAACTTGTAACTTGGAAGAAGAATTTGGGTTTTGTCTGCTGAAGGAAACAAATATCAAGCATACTGTTAAGGTAGTATTAAGAGTGACAAACAATACACTTAAAAGATTTAATAATTGCTAGTCCCCCAAATTAGATAAAGAAAGCATTAAATTGTAGGTTAATCATCACCTTTCAGTTGGCCAGTGAACCCGTCACCTTACTTCCTATCTGGTGAAACCATGGCTACCTGTTAGATTCATTGGGCTGAAAGTCATAGAAGACCCACACAACCACAGATTTAGAAAACTGATGATTTTTCATCATAAATTTGCTGAGAGGCAACTCTCCAAAGTTGGTTAATTCAACAATTCCAAGGCGGAATCTCACACCTTTCTATCCTCGTTTGGGCTTTTGGCCTCACATGTGTCTTGGTTAAAAGAGGGCTATAGTAACTCCATCTGGAGACCACATTCCCCAACCTGCTTTTCTCCTTTTCTTCACTTTTTAAAAGCATGGAAATGTTTCCCCAAAGTCACCCAGTGGACTTCCACTCACATTTGATTGGCCCAGTGTCACATGCTCATGATGAACTCTGAACCAGCAAGGAGAACCACGACTCTCTCAGAGTCCACAATTCACTCCCTAAGACTGGGAGATGCCCTGCCTCTCGTGAAGGGCATGACCCCCCCACACTTATACAAGGCAAAGTTCTGTCAAAGGGAAGAGTCGGGGGAGAGGGCAGGAAATAAAGAGTAGGCAGCAGCATTCACTGCGCATGCTCTGGTTTTCTTCCTATCTCCCTACCTCCTCTTCTGTGATCTCTGCTTATTTCTCTTCCTCCACCTGTTCTCAAAATGTTGGAATTCCTCCTTTGTCAGCCTGGGCCCTGTTTTCTAAGTATATCCTCTTCTTAGTAAATTTCATCCAGTCCTACTGTTTTAAATGTCATCTACATGCTAACCACCCTCCACACTGATATCCTGAGTCCCTCCTCTGAGCTATATATTTGGACATTCTAACTGTGTACTTGACATCTCTACCTCCATATATCAGAAGCATCTCTAACATGACTCATTCAAAGCAGAACTGTTAATTTTTCCCCAAACCTGCTCTCCCCCAGGCTTTTCCATCTTGTAAATGGCACCCCCATCTCTCCAGCATTTCAGAATAGACATCTGGGAATCAGTCTTGACTCATCTTCCCTAACTACCCATCACAACCACTTGCTTTTGTTTAGCATGCTATCTAGCTGGCATGCCATTCTGAGGGCTTAGCCCACAATAGGTGCTCAATTAATATTGGTTGAGAATCATTGTACATGCATATGTGTCACATACCTTGACTGCAGAGTGGAAATGTGGCCATTAGAAAGAACTTGAGGATAATCATGTGTGGCACTCTGATAAAGGTGATCGCTCTGGGAAGCATTGAAAGAAACATGTCCATGCCTTCCGAGAGGTATAATGTCACTAATCTTCCCCAGTTCAAACATAATCCCACCAATCTTCTGTCCGAACTTGTGTGAGCACTACAGGAGTGTTGAAGATGGACTCTTATGATATACCTGGAGCTTCTTTCAGATGCATTGGCCTCTATAATGCTTCTACTGGCAATGCCATGCTTGATGGAAGAATACACAATGAATGCACATTGAAATGACAATATGTGGTCTGGATTTTCAGTGACAACTGAAATGGAGAGGCAAGGGAACTTGTCTTTTCTGTCATCAGTGACACTGATCATCATAAATTAGAATGATGGAGGATTATGTGATTCAGCTGTTGCCTGAAAAGTACCTACAAAATGTTAGTGGCACACAGCAATGACCATTGTTTCCTCTCCATTGCATCTTGGCTGCCCTGACTCATTTAGGCTGCATGTTGCTGGGGTACCTCGTCGTCAAACTGCTGAAATGACTGGTTTTGATGGGGATGATTCTCCTCCACATGTATTCATTCTGGGTCTCAGCTAAAGGGGGAGCAGTCACCCAAGGGAAGTTCTCATAGTGATGACCAATAGCACAGTGGAACTAGTGGCAAAACTTGAAACCTCTTAAAACCTACGTTCCGAAGTGGTGCAGTGCCATTTTTGGCTCATTTGTCAAAGCTAATCCTCAAGGTCAAGCCCAAAGTCAAGGAAGGTACATGATGCCTTTTGTAGGAGGGCACAGAGTGAAAGGGTGATGTATACTTCAGTTTGCTCTAGCATAGGCTACATTCACAACAAAGAAAACAGGAAAGCTTGGGCTCACCCTGAACTGATCAAGCCCAGGGTAGAGCCACATCTCTCTCTGTTACTGTCTGCTAGTCACTGTAATTCCAACTGCATCTTATGGTCTCTTTGGAGTAGACTGCCCCATACAGGTTCCATTCCTCCCAGATCCACTCCATGTGTTACCTAGTCAGTAATGCCCAGACAACTTCCAGGCTGGTGCCCTGGATGTTGATTCCTCTAGTATGGTTGTTAGGGGAAACATTTCATTTCACATCTGCTGACACAGTTTGCTGTCTCTCTAAAATTAAAAGAGAAAAAATGGGGGAGGCAGAAGGAGAGAGACTCCTACTCTGATGGTTGTAAAGGATAATACGTAATTTATTCAGAGCTATATACAAATCAGACTCTGGTCTTCCAGACAGAATCAATAATATGATTTTAAGCCCACACACATTTACAAATGCGAACACTCCAGCACAGCTTGGTTGCTATGGGCAACCAGGGCATGCCAGCTTGTGATCTGAACCAGACCAATGTCTCCTAGCCTGGTAAGCACATTTACAGACAGAATCCAAGGGAGCCAAAGATGTTAGTGTTGGCTCTGATCTGACCACCACACAAATGCGCCTCTGTGATGCTTTGAGTTAGTTCTTGTCTGAACAGCTCAGCTTTTTAAAACTCCTGTTTGTACAGGACTTATTCAGTATCCTTTCTGTGTCTGTATGTAAGCAGGCTGGGGGGATGGGGTGCATAGGCATGTGAAGGAGCTGTGACTAGACAGATAATGAGAAACTCTGCCCACAGTTACTGCCCTTCAGAGCAGAAGAGATGTGCTCAGGTCCGAGGTCAGGAAGGAGGCCTCCGCTTGGAAAAGTGGGCTCAAGTGTCTCCTCTAAAAGAGGACCTGATCGGATGTTGGGAGCTAATGTTTGTTGGTTGGGAAAATAAGATCAAGAAAGAGAAAGACATGAAGGTCACCTGGGTAAATGCAAACACTGGTCTCCATAAAAGGATTGTGGGGGGATCCACAGGAATGACCCGTGATGAGTCCATTTTAGAATGTCAGTACAAACCTCAACTCATTGTCAGAGATATCTGTCTTGGTTCATTTAGACTGTGATAACAGAATACCACAGTCTGGGGGGCTTAAACAATAAACTTTGATTTCCATAGTTCTGCAGGCAGAGGGCCACAGTGGTGGGATTTTTGCCGAGTGCTCTCTTTCTGGTTTATAGAGTGCCGACTTCTTGCATCCTCGCATTGTGGGAGAGAGATTATATCTCTTGTATCTCTTCTTATAAAAACATTAATTCCGTTCAGGAAGATTCCACCCTTGTGACCATATTACCACCAAGGTCTCATCTCCAAATACTGCATTGGGGATGAGAGTTCAGCACATGAATTTGGAGGCTGGAGGAGGTATAAACTATGATTTATGGGATGTTTCTGGTGAGAAATTCACTAACTCATGAATATTCACGTTAATCACAAAAACATTTAATAAAGAATGAGATGATGTTTTTATGATACTATAGTGAAGCCTACCCTCCTCTTCCTGACCCTGGTCTTGGTCAGATACAAAGAATAGACTGGTAGAGAACCCTGTCATGGAACCACACACGTTTTCACTTATAATTGAGACTTCATCCTCTGTTTCCACACCTGCTACAATAGGGGAGGTGCCTCAGGCGGAAACAATGTGAGCAGAAGCTCTCTTGCAGACTAGCTCTGTTTGTTCTTTGCCCTGCAAGGAGACAGGGAAGCCCGAGATTTGTGAGCTGAGGTGGAAACCCATTGGGTCCTTTTTGTGTGACAAAAAGACGAGAGACAAGAGCAGTAAAAGTTAGGGAGACCCAGGTTGGAGGTCAAGATAACAACAGGAAAATGGGGCAAGATTCAATGACTTAATGACTAAAGGGGATGGAGGGTGAGAAAATAATAATGACTAAACTTCTGAGTTTGGGAAGTTGGTCGAGTAGTGGTTCCATTTCCAGGCAAGTGGGCAGTAGAAAGAATAGAAATGGCCTCAGGCTCAGGCTGGGCAGCTGGTTCTTGGGGTGGGGGTGGAGGTGGGGGGCAATTTGCATGGAAATGAGGCTAGAGCAGCTTGCAGCATGCTGACATCAGTGTCCAGCAAGACATCCAAGAGGAGAGATGCATTTTCTCTTCACAATAGTTGTCTTAATATTAATTTCATTTCTCTAGCTTACTTCACACTAAGACTCCAGACCATAAAACATATAATTGCAAAATACGTGTTCGACTGTGTCTTCAGTAGGGCTTCCAGTCAACCGTAGGCTGATAGCATTTAAGGTTTGGGGAGAGTCAGAAGTTACACGTGGATGTTTTTGCAGAGAGTTGGCATGCCTAACCCTGAGATGTTAAGGGTCACCTATACTAAGCCTCCATTGACTTCTTCTTTGAGACGTGCCTCCCGTCCTGACCTTTCCAGCCAGAGTTAAGTGCCTCTTCTCTGTGCTATTGCAGGCCACTAATGCACACCTTCTCAGCTGGCACCGATTGCAGTGTTAAAATTATTGTCTTACTTGACTGTCCTCTGTTCTATCCTCAGCATCTAGCACAATGTCAGGTATAGGTCATGGGCTTAATAAAGGCTCAGCAAAATAAGAGAACAAATATAGATATGAACAGAGTTGCAACGATGCTGGGCCACACGCCCACCCCCATTGTGAAGGGTCACTGTTTCGAGAACACAGAGTCTTATTCAGCCTTAGCATAGGTTTGGGGAGCAAGATTCTGCTAAGATGGATAATGAGTAGAATAATAACAGTACGTAGAACCAAAATAGAACCTAGAGATTTTATTACCCCACCTTCTCATTTTTGAGACAAGGATCCAGCGGCCAGGCAGTGTCACCAAGAGCACACGATTGTGTAATGAGAGCGCTGTGTGAACATAGCTCTGACTTAGAGTGCACCGGTCTTCCCGTTCAAACTTCCTTGATGCCAATGAGTGCAAGTCTTTTACGTAAATGATATTGTGCTACTTATAAAATCAATGATTATTCATTATAGAATATAAGTTGACCACAGCTGGTCATTGTATAAAAGAGAGTAGAAATAAAATGAGAGCCGATAAAGGGAACTGCAGGTAGACCCTCCACCAGAGGAAATTCAAGCCTTAAATTTCACTTTTTGGATTACAAGAAACAGAAATCTCCTCAAGGTGTCTCAGGGCAAGGAGAGTTGTGTGGGGATGCATGTGGAGCAACAGGAAATCTCACTGAAATCTCACAACAGAAAGCTGGCTCAGCTAGGCCTTCATGAGGCTGGAGTGAGCAGTGGTTTGGGAATGAAAGGCTGTCTGGAAACCCAGGCAGCAATAGCTCACAAGCTCTCCCTAAACCCCGCACTGTTCAAATCTGCTCCCTTATGTCCTGCCACACTTCTCTGAATGTTTCGAAATTCCTAGTTTAAACAAAGAAAGAGAGACTCACGTTGGCCCAGCTCATCTTTTTAATAGTCCTCAGACTGGTGGACAGCCTTACTACCTTGTCCCATCAGCTGTGGGCAACAGATTCAAAGGCACTTAGTTAATCAAGCTCGTATAGGGTAGAGGAAGCAGGGATGGCCTTAATAAAAATGGCAGTAACAATAACATTCATTGAACTTCTATGTGCCTGGCACTTCTCTCAGTGTTTGACATGTTTATAATATTTACATTACTTTTAACACTATGAAGTAGACACTATGATTACCACCCTTTTACGGTTGGAGAAATTAAACATTACTAGCCATTTAGCTGTAGCTCTATATTCTATCACCCTAGATAAAAGTCTGTGTGTTTGCAATGCTCCTTATCCTATCTTTCTCCTTCCTTTTCAGCCCACTTCCTGCAGAGGCCCAAAGCTCTCATTTTAGTTCCCCAAAGATCTTCATTTAAATTCCCCCATGATCCCAAACCATAATTACTCCTTCTTCCCTCCCCTGTGCATCCAAATCTTGTACTATTCATTTCACCTCTAGTTTCCTCCCCTCCCTTCACCTCTCCCCGGAAAAGTTTGCTTTGGCTATGTTGGAGAGGGCCTGCCATTTTTAGAGAGGCTGTCCCTTCAGGACAAACTTTATATTCCTTTTGCTGCAAAGAAGTAAAACTTCATGGCACTAAGAATAAAAAGCTTTTCAAAATATTTCACAGGCCCTATAGGCTCACTTTCTACATACAGTTTCCAAATAGCATCTAAGATACTCCAAAGGGGGCACTCTTCATCGCCCAATTATCCTGAATCCTAAAGATGGCAATCCTCCTCTGCTGACTAGGGAAAGAGGACCCATAGTCTGTCCTAAACCATTAGCTGAGACTGTGAAGGGGACGACTGATCTACCTTTCTGTTCCTTTCCCCAGATCCCAAATTATGGGCCCAACAAGATGAAATGAGATTACAGAACTTTTTGGTCTTATTTTACAATCTAAGAAATAAATTTCTCCTTAACATCCATAGTTCAAAAAGATCCCAGTGAGTAAAATCTTTAAACTAAGGAAGTTTGAGCACAGGGCTAACACATGTTACTTTCAGTACAGATATAAAAGGGCACATGGCTTAGCGATAAAACTCCAAATTCTAGTCTAGCCCCCGTTTCCTTAAGATGGAAACACATGGAAAAATCATCAATCTCAGACAACTTTGGGGGATTTCCTGAGCAACCTCTATAACATTGCTGCAAAATTAACAGTAATTAGGATTATTGCCTAAACAACTTGTCATTTATATCTAATTACCATGTACTACAATAAAAATTATCATGACATATTCATTTCGTTGTAGGCCTTATTTAATTACAATCCTTAACTTCCATGGATGTTGTCTTAATAGTGTACAATTTACTTGGTGTATTGTCTGTTCAGAACTGAAAAATTTAAGAAACTAGTAGTCCTGGGACTGTTTCAGGGCCTCTTTCTCTTAGTGTAAAAATAGAGTGGGAAGCATGCACTGGATACGGCTTCCATCTTGTTCAATTAAGGCAGAGCTCTAGCCTCCTTTCGACCTCCCCCCAAATCCTTTCATACCCCTAAAGCTTCTTCCCTTCTGTTGGTGCTACCTCTGAGAGGGTCACCGTTTAGACCACTTCTTAATTTATCTTTCTGATAGTTTCCTATCAGTGTGTAGAAAGGCAACAGATTTTTGCATATTAATCTTATATCCTGCAACTTTACTGAATTTGTTAATTAGTTCTAACAGTTTTTGTTTAAGTCTTTAGGGAATTGCATGTGGGATCATGGGCTATGGGAGTGGTTGGGATGGGGTCCTTACCAAGATGTTTAATGGAACTGTGTCTCGGGGTGGGGCCTGGCCAGCATCTTGAACGCAGCTGCAATCCTGGGAGAGTCAGTCACGCTTCGAGCTCACACTTGCCCAGCTGAACAACGTTGTTGGCCTTTAAAAGAGCAGGGGCTGCAGAAGGTCGACCTCCCAGTCTGGCTACTGAGAGCCTGCCTCATGGGCCAAAGGATGCGCAGTCACTCCATCGGAATGGAGGACTTGGCCCAGGGAAGGACGCCACCACACCACACGGACCTGGCTCGGAAACTGAGGGTGGAAAAGGTAAGGGGTTAGTGAATGGCCATGCTTTCAGGAGCCATTCAGTCTCTCAGGAAGGGCCTGAAGACTCAGCTGGAGTCCCTTGGGGCCCATGGCCAGGTCAGCCTTCCATCAATGAACCAGTTCAACGCCTGGTCCATATTAGATGTTCCGCACTCTCCTCCCAAATAGGTCCCATCTTCATTTTTGCAGCTTTAGAACCACACCCTTCTCCATGCACATACGCCCAGAGCATCCCCTATAACACACCATGGTTCCAGGTTTCTTCCTGTCTCTCCCTTTTATGTCTATTCATGTTTTCCTTTCATACGTCCAACTCCTTTCTAGTCTCATTCTTTACTTTCCAAGGTCACAGTAGCCTCTTTGGATAAATCATATTCATGCTAATGTTACGGGTACAAATAAATTTCAATTAATCCACTTCATTTTATTTCAATTCAGCAAACATTTATGAAGCAATTGTCATGTGCTGAGGCCTAGAGCAAACTCAAACAAAATACAGCTCCTTAAGACGTTCCACAATTAGCACAGTTTTCCTCACAGGAAATGTTTGAGGTCATACCATGATGAGACTTCAACAATCTGTGTCTTCTTCAATTTCTTTCATTAATGTCATATAGTTTTCAGTGTACAGGCCTTTACCTCCTGGGTTAAGTTTACTCCAATGTATTTTATTCTGTTGATGCAATCATAAATGGGACTACTTCTTAACTTATCTTTCTGATAGCTTACTATTAGTATATAGAAAGACAACAGATTTTTGCATATTGATCATATACCCTGCAACTATAGTGAATTCCTTTATTAGTCCTAATAGTTGTAGTTAAGTCTTTAGGGTTTCTATATATAACATCACATCATATGCAAGTGATAGTTTTACTTCTTCCTTTATTTCCTTTTTCGCCTAATGGCTCTGGTTAGGGCTTCCCAAACTATGCTGAATAAAAGTGATGAGACTAGGCATCCTGATATTGTTTCTGGTCTTAGAGGAAAATCTTCCATCTTTCCACCTTGATCATAACATTAACTATGGCTGTGGTCCCAGACAACCCCCATGGGTCCCTAGACATGTGCCAGATCTGAAGCCTGTCCCCTCAGGCCAAAGCTCCTAGACAAGCAAATAGGCATCCTTCACAGAAAAACTGGGGGGGTTGGGGGGAGGGGACTTCAGTATGTTGTCTGTAGGTGCCTCGCCTACCAAGAACTGTCTTGTGAGTGTTATGACCCCATGAGACCAGGAGCGTAGGTTTTCCCGGTCCCCAGAGCCAGGTTATCAAGGAGTGCCCCTTGGGAGGCAGTCCCCAAACCTGGGGCATCAGGTCAGTAGACAACCTCCCTCTGGGAGAATCTGGCACTCTAGAATCCACCAAAGGGTGAGGTTATGGCACAATTATGTCAGCTGCTTCTGCTGGTCTTAATGCGGTTTTTCCCTTGTTTGATGTGTAGGAGTAACTCAGCTAGTTTTTAGGTTTGTTTTGCTGCGTTTTTTTTTTCCCCCAGAGGAAATGGTCCGTATGTAGCTGTGGATTTGGTGTGTCTGGAGGAGGTAGCTTCAGGATCTTTCTAAATCACCACCTTGAAACAGAACCCAGACTGGCTTTGGAGTGCTTGTTAATCTGGGCAGCCGACTTGGAGAAAGCAGTTACCTGAGCCATGTAGCCGTGACTGGGCTGTGTGGGGCAGGCTGCCTCTGAGGCCAGAGGCTCCTCATTGCCATGGCAGAGCAGTGACAGGATCTGAAGCTCCGGGTGTGAAGTTTGTGTGGGATGGAGCACAGGAGGAGGTGGGATGATGTCACTTCAAAGTTAAAGAGGTGGCCTAAGTGGCACATATTTAAATCAGCTGTGGGAAAGCAGGCACCTAGCAGCTATTTTTAACTTGTGTTAGAAACTACAGGAACCAGAGTTGCTCATAGAATAGAATGCTGGCTTTGGCCTTAGAAGACGAACACTGCTTCCATCTACCCCCCACGTCTTTGCTGACAGCTCCTGGGAAAGAGCCGGCTCACTGTAAACTGGTTCAGATACACCACCATGTCTGCGGACTCCTTTCTTCTTTGAGGGCTCCAGCCTTGTTCCGGCACCACCACGGCCAGCTCCTTCATTCAATACCCCTCTCGCTCAAGGCCTGGTTTCTGGAAGAGATCTAGAAGTTTCTTTCTCAGTAGGGTGTAAAAGACTAATACAATGATAGCTTGAATTTATCTTGGCAGAAGTACTTCAGCAAGGCTGAGTAGCTTACTGTGAGGAGAAAGCTGTAGCGGGGACTCTGTCTTGAGTCATAGGCTAACCACCTGTCCTGTTTTAAAAGGACAGTACTCTTCGTTTTCATATTTCCCCACCTCATTTGTGTCCCATTTCTAATAAACCAGGGCCGTGTGTAACACAGGGCTACAGGGACAGTTGAATTGTCCTGGGCCCAGACTGTTAAGGGGACAAAAACATCGTTTCCCATTTTGTCCCGTTTTGAAGTGTGCTCATCCTAAGTAGTGAGTAGAGCATCAGCTGCGGTGGTGGGGCCCTTCTTGACATGGTTAAAGCTCAGCATGTAAGTAGCCGCTTATTCCGTTTATAAAACTAGTATACAATGGGTATATATACATGTATAATTTATATTATGTATTTATATGTGTGTTGCAGTTTCTCACCGAGAATTGTGATGTAAAAGACATCTTGAAAATCATAACTTTAAAAGCACCTAGCATTGAAAGGGGTAATATTTCAGTTATGTGCGCCTGGAGTGGAGCCCCAGCCAATGTATAAGTGAACTGACAGTATGTCCCTTGTGTGTTGCCACGGTGATGCTACATAATAAACAACCTCAAAACTTCATGCAACAGTAAGCCGTGGTTTCTCACAGACCTGCAGACTTAGCTAGACAGCTCTGTTAATTGTGCCTGGCATGCTCACACACCTGGAAACAAGTAGGCTATCAGGTGGTCTAAGATGAACTTGGCTGGAATGACTGGGGCAATTTGTCTTGCTCTGTGTATCTCTCCTCTTCTCTAAAACTAGCCTAGGCGTGTTCCCATGTTGATGGCAGGAGCATGGGCATGGACCCAATTGTGCAAACACTTTTTAAGTTTCATGACATTTTCTAATTTTCTGTTGACCAATACAAGTCACCCACCCAACTTCAGACACAAGATGGGATACCATTGTGAGTTACTTGGCAAAGAACATGGACTATTTTTACAGCTTACCACACGATGAGAAATATCATTGACTTTGCTTTGATGAATGAAGTCCCCAAACTATTGACTGTCCTTTCTCTGATCTCCGTACTCAGCATGTGGTACCTAGAATTCCACAGAGTATGGCAAGAACCTTTCCTTCCCGCCCACCGTCCCACCACCTTTTGGAGACTAAGAGATAGAAAAAGTTTCAGGTGGTACAAGAAGGTGCCCTCAGTAGACAGGCTAGGCCTGACATCTCCTGGTAAGGCAGGGCTGGCTGGAGGCATTAAGAGAGAGGATAGGACAGGAGGTCCCTGATAACAATGGGCAACATCACTGTTCTTTCAACTCTACATTCAGTTCAAGGACAAGTTTCACTTGATTTGTTCCAGGCAGGGAGTTAGTTCCACTTCTCATGTAGCAAAAAAAACAAAACAAAAAAATAGACTTACAATCTTAACACTAGTTATATGATCTTAGGTAAATTACTTATCTTGGGTGGCAGGGGGCAGTCTCCCTACTGTGATAGAAGGGTAATAAGTAGATGAGTTCTGAGATGCTTTATAGCTCAGTTACTCTCTGTGTCTTACCCCATTGTGCTGCTCATGGCACAGATATGTGACTTATGTTCTTAGTCCTCCCTCCAGTGCTCATGTCAAAGTGAACCCATCCTTGCATTTTCCCTGGCAAGAGTGAACCCATCATTGCATTTTCCCTGGCAAGAGTGAATATTGCCTCAGACTCCTTCACATAGTACTCAGCCACTACAGTTGATAGTGTTTGCGTGCAGCATCAGCCTGGCCATACTTATGTGATAAGGTTGGAGAAGCATCTCTCTTTTTTTAAACCATTAGGAAGCCATGGAATTTATCCAAGCCACTGGAAAAATAGCAATGCATTCATTGTAGATTAATTTAGAGAAGCAAACTGGGAAATCCTTGGGCTCCTTGCAACCAATCTGGATCCTCTTAAAATCTTACAGAAATTATAAAATATCCTGATGGCGGGAAGTCTTTAAAACTCACTGGCAGAAGGTAGAGGATTTGGCTCTTCTACTATCACCATTGCTTTTAACCACTAATAAAATAAAACAAAAAAGTGATAATGTCTCCAAATAAAGGGGAGATTTGCAGTCCACTTTTATGGGAGCAGCATGGGTTAAAACAATTGACTCTGATGTTTAGACTCTCCAGAGGAGAAGAGAGTAGGTGATATGGGCACTGGAGGTCATGAAGGCCCTCTCCTCCACCTTCTACTCATGTCTGTGTTCCCTTGGGAGCTCACTGGGCTCCCCAGGCAGAAGCCCACCAGCAGAAAGGAGAGCTGGCAGAGCAACCTGGTGAGTGGCTAAGAGGCCTCATGTTGAGACACTGGCTCCAGCATTTTTTCCTTGTGGAAAGCTGGGCAACTCCATGGGTCTCTCTCCACCTCCGTTTCCCAGTCTGTAAAACAACTATACGAGTATCTCCATGCCACATTGTTGGGAAGATGCTGGACAGATGCAGTGAAGTCACCAGTAGCTGACTCAAATGAGCTCAAGAAAGGTCAGACGTTAGTGACAGTGCGGCCTAAGCTGCACTAATTATTTTAAAATCGAAACCACTATTTTGTTCCTCCTGCTCCTCGTATGAGTAAAGAGACAATCCTGTTAAAAATGTTTGACTTTAGTGAGTTTGAAAGCTCCTGGCAGAAAGCCCCCCTGTCTTCATCCCTTGGTTCTAATATGATCTTTTTTCAAGCAAGTGCTTTTTACCATCTAGGTTCTGGAGAACTCTCAGGAGCCTCTCCCTTTTCCGCTTCATTAGGATGATCTGCCATGAGATCCCCTAAATTTCAACCTTCAGAACTCCCCAAACCTTCTGGAGTTACTATCTCTTTTAAAATCCTAGGATCACAGCATCATATGGGTCCATTTTCTGAAGCTATAGAGACAGCCACTCAAGGAGCAGATTTTCAAAAGGATGCTTTATTCAATTAATTAGTCAATTCCCTTGTTGTAGATGTGAAATTACTCCTAAACCATCCTGACGGAGGAGGCCCTTACAGTGAGAAGCTACGAGATCATGGATTACAACAATAGGAGAGCTCATTTGCATTGCAAATGAGCAACCAGCAGGCAACTGAACCCTTATGGGAAAACCACTCTAATCATAAAATAGCTTGCTTTGGGAAGACAGCAGTGTAAGGACAAGTAGAATCATAGCTCCATGAATCCCCATTAATATAAGATATTAGGGAATTATCTAGGTAGTTTTCTTGAAATTGCATTTGAATAAAGCGAAATGTATTGCTGGGCAGTAGACAATATCTTTAAAGACTGACTCTACAATTGTGGACTGAATTATTTATGGTTGTCCATATAGCTGTGATAGTTTAGAAGTAAAATAGTCAGACTTTTCTCTCGGTTTTTATTTGTAGGAAAACAAGTCATTCAAGCATTTTAGTGATACAATGTGACTTGCTGTCAATGGCAGTTACAAATTTTCAAGCCCTGCCAAGCATTGGAGTACCCAGAAGGGACATATGTTTTCTCTGCTTTGTGTTTCAAATTTGCCTTAAAAACATGCAATTATGTGAAGGCCTGATTTATATTTTCAAAGAAAAGCACAATAATGGCTCTGTTTTGTAGCTGTGTTTCCAAAAAAAAAAAAAAAAAAAAGTATTTATATTGCTGCCTTTTCAAAAGAAATTGGCTAATGATCATTGGATTTTCGCTTTCCATTATGACATATGAAAATTTGATGAGGCCTGTGAGATTTAAGAACTGATTTCTTCAGTGGGATGAAAATTTACTTAACATTGTTTTGTACTACAAGTCTGAAAAATCTCCTGTAGTTATCTTTCTTCCATTTCCTTATGTTTGTGGAGGGTGGGAGAAAGAAGGAAACACATTCATTTGTAGTTAGAGGCAAAGATGGAATAGAATCACCAGGATGACTTAAGAGCAAACCTTGGAAATTACCAGAGGTTCTGAACATATCATGAGTGGAAGTAGGAGGCAGGGTAAGGTAAGACGTTTAGGGGGATGGAGGAAGGGCTCTGGGGAAAAACTGGGGCAAGGTGGCTTTCATGTTTAAATGAAAATTATTCTGAAGTCCTTTTTGAGTTATGTAATTATACTGCCTTGAGATTTTGTGCCCTTCTTTGCTATTATTAATAACTCTGCTCCTAACAGTCCTTCTAGTAAGTTGACTGAGAGAAGATGAGTTGATTTCTTTCTGGATTGGGGAGCCCTCTCCTGGGAGGTATGCAATTATTTTTATTGTTTGAGCTTTTGTTGTTATTTTCTGTAACGAAGTTAGAGAAAGGTAAAAGAACACTTTCACATATAAGGTCGTAAGTGGACAAATAATTATCACAGTACAAAATTTCAGGAAATTTGGAAGCAAAAGCAAAAAGATGTATGGGGCATTGGAAAGAGAGAAGTTTGTAGTAAGGGTAACATGTATGCAATTGTTTTGATTGCTTTGTACAAATCGAGGTAATGTGTTAAGTTAGGAACATAAGTGTCTTATGTAAGTTATCCTTGTTAAGTATATTATATATTTAGAATTTTAAAGATTCAAAAGAAATAGAATGTGAAAAATGGAAATAAAAACATGTCTTCACTATAATTTTTCAATCTTAAGGGGAATAATTTTCTAAAACTTAAAAAAAAAAAGTTTTACCTCCCCTGAAATGTACGACTAGGGTGCAGGATTAGAAATCAGATGCTCTTAGAGGCTCCATCTTCAAGTATTTTTTTTCACATATGTGTTATGTGTGAATCTGATATGGTCCTGATAAATTCTAGCTTTTTTAGATGCTAAGGAATATTTGTCCAAGAAAAATTTAAATTTGTTCTGTCCTAATGTCTGTAGTTGAGTAGGGAAAATGACCCCTCAATTTGATCTATAATCATTTTTGCATGTATTTGAATAGTATTGATAAGTTTCTCCCAATCAGATTTTTAATAGTAATCCCTGGATTCAGATCTTGATGTTCCTTAAATGGGATCTTCACGCTGTGTGGTTTTCTATTCCAGAACTAGTTTTCCAATTTTACTCCTTGGTGAAAACAAGTCAATAAGTAATTATAGAGTCATTCAAGACAGAATTTCAAAGGTGCTTCTCTTTTATAAAATAGTACGTCTCTCAGTTGCTTTGGCATCAGACTGAGTTTTATGGTAAAAACTGAAACCACTTTGATCTGGTAGCTGGTCACAGACATTTCAGAACATGATCCTGTTGGGAAATAACCTACTTCCTCTTCTTCTTCAGGCCTTTTGAGATGGTGCCAGAACATCAAATATTAACTTGGCTCTACCTATTGGTGTCATTTTATTCATTTACTCTAAATCAGAAGTTTAGGGGTTTCTATTTGTAGAAGTCAAACGATTGACGTAATAGCTAATGGACTGGAGGTGAAGGGAGGCATGTCTGGTGCTTTGTTTATTGAGTTAAGGACAAGTGAGAGACAGTTTCCCTAATACCAAAACTGCTATGGCTCTGGTCTTAGTTTCATAAAATTTCTCCTAGGAAAAGAGATCAGTGACCACTTACCACTAGGCCTCTTGGTGGTTCAGCCTCTGATGAGATGGACAGGGACCGAGACTAGTACAGAAGGCAATTATAATCCGCAGGATTCCTGACAGGAAAGAGTCTTTGGAACAGAATGTGGCAACTTACTTTTCTCATTTCAGTCCAGTTCCTGGTCTTTCTCTCTTAAGTCAATGCTTCTCTCCCCTCTCCTTCCACCTCCTCTTCACCTCGCCCCTCCTTCCAACCCAGTTGAGCCAACCCTACCCCAGAATTTGTGAGGGAACAGCTGAATTGGAGCAGAGACTAGAAATAGTGAGAATTAGAATATCCAAGTATTACTTGAAGGCTCAGCTATCTCATTGGCCTCAGAAAGAAAGTATGGGTTTCCAGAAATTGAATTGTATGGGATTACTATTATCCTTATGTTTTTAATTTCTTTTCTTTTCTTTTGATGAGATCGAACATCAAGTGACCCTTGAAGAACTACAAAACGTATATGCACTCTTTCAGGTAGGGATTGATCAGGCGGCCTTTCTAAATATTCATCTGAGTCATTTGCTTTTCTTTTTGATGTTTAATTTTTCAGTGAAAACTTTAATCGTTTTAATTCATGTAGCAAAGCAATGAAGAATAAATTCTCTTTAATTATCACTTCTTAAGAAATTAGAAACATTGTGAATGTGTCAGAGAAATGAACAAAAGGTGTAAGGTGTTAGAAGTTGACAGAGTTTTGGTAAGTCTAATTAGACATTCAATTCTGTGGACTCCTGCACCTAGACTAAACAAAATGTAACTGTGTTCAGAGCTTTTATTCTTTTTCCCTCCTAGGAGTATGAAAAGAGAGGAAGACAGCGACTGGATATGGAAACTTTCAAATGCATAATGAAGCAGAGTCTGAGGTCACGGAATAAAGTAAATTGATTTTATAGATGTGGATCATTGAAACCATTGTTAAAATTTTAACCATATGAACCAATGAGGCTTGATGATCTATTGGTAAGATTACTCTCAGCTCTAAACTCTGATTTCTGCTAAGACCCACCTGATTTACTGACCGGTTTGTATGCTCAGTAAAAAATGTATGCTCAAGGAAAATATGTTTAAGTTACTTAGTACACAAGACCAACAAGGCATTTAGAGATTTTTTTCTTGAAAAAAAGAGAATCTTGCTACATTGCTGATTGTTTCTGTATGTTGTTTCTAAAGAGTTTGAACCCCCAGTCTTCCGGAATTAAATATGTTAATTACTTTATCTGCCATCTTGGTGAGGCGGGCTGTTAGCCCAGAGCATGAATCTTAATGAATGCCCTAGTTTATTCAGGCTGTTAGAACAAAATACCACACACTGGTCTTAAAGGAGGGCTTATAAACAACCAACATTTATTCCTAGAGGCTGGAAGTTTGAGCTCAAAGTGCTAGCATAACCAGGAGAGGACCTGTTTCCAGGATACCAGCTTCTCCTTGCACATCCTCACATGACTTGGGAACTCCCTGGGGTTTCTTTTCTAAAAGCATGAATCCTGTGCTTGAGTGCTTCACCCTTATAACCTAGTCACCTCCCAAAGGCCCCTCCTCCTAATATCGCAGAAGCATCAGTTTCAATGCATGAATTTTCGGGGAACTCGAGCATTCAGATCATTGCACTGCATAAGGTTTATTCATAAGAGAGCAAACATCTCATAAAGCGAGAGACTGTTTACTTGCTAGTTACTCAAGTTTCATGATGAAATCTTAAATTATAGAAAATAATATTCAAGGCAACTCCTTATGATTTTATCCTTAGAGTTTGAACAAAACATACCCTTGTCAAACAATAGACTGAAATTCCCAGCGGCCCCTTCTAAGTGCAAAGTCCTTTGTTTCAATAGTTAAGTGAAAGTTTATGTTTGTTTAAAGTTTCATCTGTTGTGGGAATTGATTGTTAAATAATATCATAGTTTTAAAATTCCACATTCCATGTGTGTAACACTAAGCAAAGAACTTCTGTTGGGAAGAGAAAGGAGGTGGTTTAAATGGCTATATTATTAGATGTTTTACCAATATTCCTGATCTTTTTAACCAGAAAATCTAATTTCAGAATACCTGCTTATCTGTCTAGTTATTTACTTATTCCCTCAGCGATTCATTCCTTCCTTCATTCATTCAATAAATATTACTTGGTCAACATTTACTTAGAAAATATTTACTAAGGCTTTGTCTTAGGCCCGGTGGCACACAGTCAATGTGGTCTCTGCCCTCAGGAAGATCAGAGCCACTTAGAATTAAGTATATGCGCTATGGGAGCAACTGACCAGAGCAGGAAGTCAAGAAGGTTTCCTCCAGAAGAGAGGAGTCTTGGATTGAATTTTGAAGGAAAGAGGGAATTATTCCATAAAGGAGAGATGAGAAGATTTTCAGGCAGAAGACTGTAAGGTTTTTCTGGGCTCCTCGAGGAGAAAAAGTCAATTAGACCAAAAAGTCGAATAGCCAGGGCTTTATTGGATTTTGCACACCCGGGCGAAATTCCCAAGTCCGCAAAATGGGCCTGGGGAAGTCGCGGGCTGGGAAGTCGCGCTTGAACAAAGGGGAGCAGGCTGTTTAAGCAAAGGAATTTCACGGGCTTCCTATGTGGCGAATGGGGATTGGCCCTGTGAATCCAGGTGTGGGGGTTGCATCCCTTTTTCTGACGTCATCCACCTTTTTCCCGGACTTGGCTGCTGTTTTCCCGGGCATGGCCGCTGCTGCTTTTGTCCCTGGGCCAGCCTAACAAGGACATATGCAGAAACATAGAGACAAGCTCTGTGACATCCAGGGGAATGTGTGTGAGGGAATGGGGCATGAGGACAGGTTGCCTGAGGCCATTTGGACTAAGCCAAAGTTTATATGGTGTATCACTGAGGAGCCATGAAATCATTCTCTCTATACTTACTTATCGGTTATTGGATTTTGGTTATGGTTCTACTTTGTCTTGGGGGTCTTTATATATTTATTTCATCAGTCTACAGACTATCAAAATAACCCTGTCGGAAGGCATTCTTACTCATCTCTTGTTGCTAAATTGACAGAGGTTTGCAGAATCTGAATAACTTGTCTGCAGCCCTTAGCTAGGAAAGAATGTGTTTTAAACTCTGTTCTGCTACTAATGTTCAATATATCTGTTAATATTAGGTTCACCTGCAGGGTGACATAAACCCCTACACCACCAAGACAGAAGCAAGAAAGACATTTTTTTTTCTCTCTCATGTAAAAAGGGCATGTTAAATGGCTTCACAAATTTATCAGGGATCAGATCCTCCTAGTTTTTCGCTCTTCCATTTGATATGTGGATTTCTTCTCATGGCTCAAGATGGCTACTCAGGCTCCAGCCAACACATTCTCATCCCAGCCAGCAGGAGAGGGAAAGATTCGCTTGCTTTTCTTTATAGACAATCCCCAGGAGTCCAGGAAATATTCAACTTTTTAGTCAGAAATTAAACATGTCATATCTAGTTGCAAAAGAGGCAGGTAAATATGGTCTTTATTCTTGGGAAGCATGTATCCAGTTAAAATTTAGGTATTTTTTTTTTAATAAGGAAGAATGGCTAAGAGGAACAACTAACATCCTCATGTCCTTTCCATTATTCTAGGTTTTCATATTCTAGTACTTACTAAGAGCCAGAATATAGTACCTTTGCTTTTTCTAGGAAATGCTGACTTAATCAAAATCCAATGCCAATAGGGGAACAGGTGATAAAGAATAACGTTCATAAAGAACAAAATGATCAGTTAGTATTTCAGACATAGGAGGTATCTAGAAGAATGGGGTTCTCAATCCCAAAGCACACCAGGCCAGTGTTCCTCAACATCCCACATCATCATGCAGAGAAGGCACTGTCTGGGGTAGAGGCTATTCATGCAGAGACACACCCTTCCTCAGCTCTGGGCTGGGTGGAGGAAGATGGTTTCTCTGGCAAGAGCAGTGAGAGTCGTTGTAATACTCATGCCCTGCCTAAGGGCCTACTCCCTCCATGCTCCCCAGTGCAGCATAGCCCTTGTCCAGTGCCATCTTGTCTGGAGCTCTGAGGTGCCTAGGCATGCCCATAGCACTCCCAGGCTCTCTGCCTTCTGGTGACAGTGGTGGTCAGGTTGGGTAGTCTGAGCTTGGTTGAGTGTCTCATCCTGAACTTTTCTGTTTCCTGTTCCATCTCTGATCCTAGACTCCTCTGGATGTCATCTCTCTGGGTGTTTCTTTTGTTTGGACATTCATTCCAAACATATGTGTTACATATTGTGTGCTTGGTCTTGCCTAATTGCCTTTGTGACTTCTGCACTGACACCACACTCAGGTGTGTGGGATGTCTCCACGAGTATGACTTAGAGGAACTCGGGCAGCACTTAGTTTCCTAGTCAGTCTTTCCTTGAGACCCCTACAGTGGCACTGGGTATCAGCTCTCCCTGGTTCCTTGGAGATGAGACATTAGCTTATTTTCTCCATTTTACTGTCATTACTGTGCAGAACAACATGGAACCTACAAAGAAAAACCATTATCTCACTCCCAAAATAGACATAAAACCTGAGCATGTCTGTTGATGCTGCCTGCTTTACATGCTTCTGAAATGATGGAATCTTGGAACTTGAAAGGACCATGGAAGTCACTTCATATATAACTCCTTCAATGCTCACATTTGCTTTTCAGATTCTCTTTTCTATTTCTCCTCTCTGTCATGAACCATGTTTGAATTCCTTCAGTTAAAGAGAGCGCAGTACTTTATAGGGAAGTTCATTTAAGGTTGGAAGGATCTGATCTTAGAAATGTTTCCCCTTTCTGAGCTGAAATTGGTCTTTCTTGGCATTTTACACACTAGCCCAATTTTTAGTCTTTTGAGCCATTCTTTTAGTTACCACAAGCTTAGTAGATTAAAATAATACATGTTTATCCCAATTTTTGTAAGTTAAGAAACCACTCATGGCTTACCTGAATGGTTTAGGTTTCTCATGAGCTGCATGAAGGTGGTAGCTATGGCAGGGATCTCATCTGAAAGTTTGACTGGGTAAGGATCTGCTTATAAGCACATGTGGTTGTTGCCAGTTCTTTGCTGGCTGTTGGCCAGAGGCTACCCCCAATTTCTTGTCATGTGGGTCTCTCTATAAGGCAGCTCACGACTTGGCGACTGGCTTCATTAAAGGAAAAAGGGAGCCTACAAACAACACAGAAGTTATGATCTCATGTAAGCTAATCATAGAAGTGTTGTCCCCTGACTGTTGATGTATTCTATTGATTACAAGCAATCTGTCACTCATGGGGAAGGAATTACATAGGCCATGAATATAAAGAGAGCCAGAGAGCATTTGCTCCATGTGAAAAATCTCCCTGCTACAGCCACAGAGAAGAAATCAACTCTCTCTCCCACAGAATGATTCTTCTGATACTTGAATAAATTCCATGATTAAGTCTTTTCATCTTGGGCAACATCTACTGAGCACCCTCACCACTCTAGTCATTGTCCACGAAACTTCCTTTGCTGTTGTTCTCAAAGTGGAACCCTAAACACAATCCAGTCCTTACGTGAAGCTGACCAGAACAGAGTGGGACCTCGTAGGAGCATGGACTCTGAGAGACATAGCAAGCACACTTCTTGCTAATTAAGACTTGATTTCAAAAATAGAAGTTTTAGAAGCCCAAGTCTCTCACTAGGAAAGAGTTCTGGTGTCAGTATGCTAAATCCAGATTAATGGTCCTTTCAACATTTTTGGAGCAAATTTCTAGAGATATGCATTTTTTATATTAAATTCATAAATTAGAAAAATGAATATTACCTCCATTTGTATCCCCTCAACCAACAATGTAATAGTTTATTCTTGTTATCTATAAATAACTATTTTTCCTCTCTAGAGTATTGAACAAATAGAACAACTTTTCATGAAAATCGACTATGAAGCTATAGGCAGAATTCAGTGGGTAAGTAGGGTTATGTTTATGAATTCAATCTGAAGTTGGTAATGGAAATATATAAAATGGTTCTGATCCTGTGCTTTCTGGAGTACCCATGCCCCTCAGTACTTTTGTCAAACTAAAATTGAACCAAGGGGATACGTATGTTCACAGTTTTTCAGATTCTTGTAAATGTAAAGTTAAACTTGGAATAGTTTAAAGAAGAAAAATATCCTAAAGCCAGGGAATTAAGGATATATCTATCCTCTTACCCAAAAGCAAAAATAAAACACACATGGGCAAGAAATTCTATGTATGAACAAAATCTGATAATAAAATCAGTGTTTACAAGCATCGTCACAGAGTAAATACTAAACAAATTGTATTATCATCATCATTATCAATATTACCTAATTTGGTTTGAATAAGAATGAATATTTGGTTTGAATAAGAATGAGGAACAGAGACAACTCTTTTTAACATTTACATTTGACATTTTAAACACCGTAGTGCCTGTCTGTCCTATTGTTTTTGGATGAATTAAGTTCTAAAATGACAAGTGGAGCAGAAAGACATTTCTGTTCAGACCTTGGGCCAATTCCTTAACCAAATCAAATATCCCTGTTCTGATTGCCACATGATTTGAAAAGGAGTAGTCAGGATTCCAGGGAAGAGTCTAGTGAGTGGGTCTTTGGGGGAAGTGGAGAGAAAATACACATGTCTTCACTTCCCCTCCTTCACTCTGAACACAGCTCTTTTCCTTACATATGCTGCTGAGAATCCACATGAGGCATATATCCTGGTGGGCGAAACTATGGAGTCAAATCAATGGATGTTCAAGTCTCTGGTCAGTCACTAGTAGTCTGATCTCAGGCAATTAATATAGCTTAACATTTCTAAGTCTGAGTTTCCCAATTTGTAAAATGGGAAGGACAATAGTACCTAACTCAAGATAATCAGCTATCATGATAATTGAGATGAAGGCCCACGTTGCATGTTATGTGCTATGTTACCATCACCGTCATTATCACCATCATCACCATCATCTTAGAGAGAATGAAAGTGGGTAGAGAGACCAACCGTTGGGTCACAGACTTTCAGCCCTAGTTTTTGTTCAGCCAAATTCATGCTAATGAACGAATTCATTCTAATAAGTATGTTTTATCCAAGAAATGACTTTTCTATGGCCTGGTGGTAAAGAATCTTTTTGAGGCGCACACTGGTAAAGGAGCAGTTGGGTCCATCGCCTCTAAAGGGCAAGCCTATGCCCCTGGGCTCGAGTTCTGGTTTCGGGGGGGGGGGGGGGAACAACTAATGTGAACAACTAAATAAAAAAGAAAAGAAAGAGGCTTCCTCCTCATTTCTCTCCCAGCCTGCCTGCCTGCTTGGCTTCATTCCTGCCTGCCCTGTTCCTTTAAAAAAAACAGGAGGGCAGGGGTGGGTGTTTAAAAAAAAATGTTTAATGAATCTTCCTTTATTCCTCAGGATGGTTTCTGCACATATCTGCAGTTAGAGTATTCAGAGCAAGCTGATGCACTGGCCCGACAGAAAGAGGTTTCCTTCCAGCTGCCTGCTATGCAGCAGCATCTATCGTATGGGGGTCCTGTGCTGCGCATTCTCTCTATGCCCGACGACACCTTAATCATGATCAGAGAAGATGGCATGATTTATTTCTGGTCCCCACAGCTGAAGTTGAAAAGAAGAAAGCGGGTTTTTGTATGTGATTTTCATTAGATAAGGATGCTGAGTGCTCCAATTTTATTTTATTTGCTATTTTAAACTGCTCTTCGAGTGGCCTGATTACAGAAATTGTGCTCTTGAATATCATATATTCATGTTGGAGTCTGCTGAATGGAATGCAAATAAAATATGATCTCTGTATGTACTACAAGAGAATGCTTCATTTTGCTTCTCAAATCAGATGGCGTGATGAGTTACACATGATTCCATCAAGTAACTTATCATATATCTTAATGAAAAACAAATGGAAAAGAGTTTTCTATTTTGCCCATTAATGATTATTTCAGTTTAGGGTCTCTCTTGAGAAAACTCACAGAATCACAGAAGCAGAAATTTAGAAGGCAAAAGCATTTGGGAAGTCCAAGAAAGGAATTAGGATAGAACTAACAATGTCAGACCCATTCTGGAATATTTCCATCTTTAAAGCCATTCTTGTATTATCCCATTCAACAAATAATTGAGCCCCTGTCTCTCTACTGTGTCCCGGGGATTCAGAAACCCATCTCTACCCTCAGAAAACTTAGCATCTATGCTGGAAGTTACACATATTCTAAACCCCTCCAGCTGCTGAATAAGCCCTTCCTAGAAAGGGGACAAAAAGTTGGCTCTTTAAATCTGTGTAGCAAGTTCGTTATGTTTGAAGGAGAAAGTCAGCTGAAGAAAACTTTTTAATGTTTAGCAGGCACATGATGGTCAAAAATGGCTTGAGACAACTGAAATTATCTTATTGTTAAAAAGGCATATTCCTCTCTACCTTTCAACCCTTAGAATAAGTCCATCAGCCGGAAGCCCAGGTGGATGACGGATGTCATCAGCATGCCACAGTACAACAAATTGATCATAGGGACTGGGTGAGTGCCTGCAGTCCTTTAACCTGGAACTGAACAACTGTGTTAAGAAAGTCATTTCCATGTGTGCGTTTACACAGATGCACACGTTTGTGGAATGAGTAAAGTTGTGAAACCCTTGGTAAAAAATACCAGAATCCATATGTCAGTCAAACCAACTGTGCAAAGTCATCTTTTTTGTTCATTCCCTTTCTTGTCATTGCCTCAAATACTCCAATTATTTGGTATCTAGATCCCAGGTTGTAGAAAACAGTGCCAGACCTCTGGTGGAAAAGGATGGCCCTCAAAGCCAGTTTAGAACCAGCCAGGAGAGATGGTCCCAAACAGTGGGTCTGGGGAGGGAGACCACAAGCTCAGTAGAACAGGGGTTTCGCTGGTCAAGCATCTCTGTTCTGTGGAATCCAAGAAATGTGAAATATGTTCTAGGGAGTGAAGTGGGAATAGACATTTACTCCAAGTGGGCTGGGTTTTTAACAGAAGCCACGAAATCCAGCTGTATGAAGTCTCTAACTTGGAGCCTTGCTGTCAGATCAGTGGCCTGGAAGCTGTTCCCCTGAAATTGGACTACTGGTAAGAACACCTCCACAGACAAATCAGGCTTCTGGGCATCTCTCCCCTGAGCTCTGAACCCTCCTTCCTCTCTCCTTGGGCAATTATATTCAGTTGTGTTCAATCAGTAATTGTCAGGACTCCCAGGCAGTCTGTTATGACCACATCACACATCACTGTAGTGCCCAGAAGTGCAGAAACCTTCCTGCACCAGCTGG
The DNA here is from genome assembly GCA_004363575.1 of Solenodon paradoxus. NCBI lineage: Eukaryota > Metazoa > Chordata > Mammalia > Eulipotyphla > Solenodontidae > Solenodon > Solenodon paradoxus. The sequence goes on along the minus strand of RJWH01003146.1, from coordinate 83,957 downwards.
AGGTGAAATCATTTTCGTGGTTATGCAATTATGAATTCAGCTATGTTTTAAACATGGCAGATCAATTTTCCTGAAGCTCAACACTAACCATGTTGATTTGTTGTTTTTTTAATAAACAATTTTCTGTTGAAGTAACAGGCATTACAACTGCTAATTTGGTCTTACAGTCTGAGGGTTTATTTTTGTTTTATTTAGTTCATCTGTTTGTTTAGTATCTCTATCTATCAATATGAATGAATCATATGGTGTTTGTCTTTCTCGTCTGTCTCATTTCACTAGCATCATACCCTCTAGGTCCATCCATATTGTTGCTGATGTCAGGATTTCTTGTTCTTTTCTTTTTTCATGTATGAGTAGTATTGTTGTGTATACACACCACATCTTCTTTATCCAGGCCTCTGTCTATGAATACTTAGGTTGTTTCCAGCTCTTGGCTATTTTAAATTATGCTACAGTAAACATGCTGATGCATATATTTTGTGAATTAGTGTTTTGTGGTTTTGGGGTAACTACCCTAAAGCAGGATAATGGGAACACATGAAATTCCTATGTTTGATTTTCTGAGGAATATTCATACTGCTTTGCATAATGGTGGCACCAATTCACACTCCCGACAGTGGGATACGAGTGTTCTCCTCTCTCCACAACCTCGCTAACACTGGTTGTTTCTTTAGATAATAGCCATTCTCACAAGTGTAAGGCTGTGTCTCATTGTTTTGATTTGCGTTTCCCTAATAACAAGAACTGTGCAACATCTTTTAATGTGTCCCTTGGTCATCTGTCTTCTGTGTCTCCCAAGATCTTCTGCCCATTTTTAAACTGGATTGTTTGCTTTTCCGCTGCTGTGTGTTATGAGTTCTTAATATTTTTTGGATATTAAATACTTGTTAGCTATATGAATTTTTAATTGTTGTCAATTTCCTCTCTAATAATATCCACACTTCTGGGATGGTATCTACCCCCTCTGCCTTTCCTGTCCATTGAGCCTCAGTCTCCCACTCCCGCCCTCCGGTGCCAACTTAGTTAAACAGAGATCCATCCCTCCACTCAGGTCAAACATGATCGCTGTTCCCCGTGCTGCTCTCTTCCTCAGTTCTTCATCCTACTGTTTACTGAGCACCTATATGTGCCTTACAGAGTTGGATATGGGTCACACAGGTGAATAAGACATGGTTTCCTTGGCTTTCACAACTGCACAGAGCAGTGTTCTGTTGAAATCCTCCCATTCTTCACAGTCCGGATATTGTCTCTATTCCTGACTCTCCTTCATACCCTCCTCCTGAGAGAGTCTTCAGCCTTTGACCATGCTGGTCCTCTCTACAGGTCACTGGTGGGCAGGTGCAGAGTAAGTCAATAACAGCCCCAATGCACAGACTTTGCGGTGAACTCTCTGGCACTTACACACCAACTGGCACATAGTAGGCTATCCATAAACATTTGTTGAATGGTCAAGTCAGAAATCCCTTCGTGAAGTGGGTGAAAGGAGGCTCTGGTTTTATTTTGCCTTTTCCTCCCCCCTCTTCCTTTTTCTTTCTTCTCTATGGGAGAGAAATCTTTCAGCTACTCAACAATTTTAGTAAAATATATCATTCAATCAGTTCTCTCTCTGAATCATTTTGTGTGGTGAGAAATATAGAGAAAAGTTGATGGGTTTAGAAAGAAGTAATTGAAAAGCAAACTTGTGCATAGTGGGCTCTCACAGCACAAAGCAGGAAGGACTTCCGGGCCCTCCCCCAGCACCCATCCCGCAGGAACAGAGCCAGCCCTCTGTGCCCATCAGCCTCCCTCTAGAGAGCTGCTCCTCTCCCCAAGTGGTGCTGTCCCTACTTCATGAGGAAGACGTGGGGTGGCAGTGGAGACTCTCTCTGAGCTCAGGGCGCCTTACCCAACCCAACGCAGTGAGGGTGGCATGTTCTTAAGTTGTAGGGTGATGGATTATCTTTTACCCAAAACATCTGGACAGTTTCCTGAAAATGACAGATTGTGTTGTCACTACTTTCAAGAAAGGACACTTTGAGGTGATGTGAAAGAAGGCATCTCCGGGGTAGCTGGTGCATCCCGGCAGAGGGCGCGCAGCCAGTCGCCGGGACTCTACCTCCTGGGATTACTTGCCAGACATCAGCAAGCACAGTGGGGAGCTGGGATCCTCCTGGGACAGCTAGGGGATGCTGGGGAAGGTCAAACAGGGTAATGGCCTCAGATCTTAGCCCCTTTTACTCATCTCTGGGGATCTGAGCAAGTCCTGTCTTCATTCTCAATCTCAGCTGGCTCATGTGCAAAATGGAGATTCTAAGACTTGCCTCCCGAGACTGTGAGGACGATAAAATGGCCTCTGTAAGATACAGGTCCTACCAGGGTCCCCAACAACACAGTGCTCCACACACCCAACCCCCTTCCTCTTCTGTTCCAGGCCCCCTGAGCTAGAACAAAGCTGACAGTCCCTCAGGGCTTCATGGCCCTGAGACCCCTACCATATGACTCTGACTCTCAGCACCAACGTCTCTAGTCTCGTTCAGGTCCTCAGACTCACTCAGCACTTTCGTTTTGGAGCCTCTGCACTTGCTGTTTCTGCTACCTGAAACCGTATACTCCGCACCCCATATTTCCCTTCAGATCTCACTTGAAATCTCACCTCTTCTGAGAGTCCTTTCCTAATGGTCATTGCTAGCTATGTCCCCACTGACCCTGTTCATCTTCTTTACTGCACATACCATGGGCTGTGAGTACAGACGGCGAGTTGTTTATTGGCTGTTCAGACTGGAGGGCAGGAACCACATTTGACTTGTTCCCTGTTCTATGTCTGGCACCCATCTTAGGGCATGCACATTAACACTGGCTCGACTTTTTAAAAATTAATAAGCAATCAGAAATATATACTCAGAATTCAGATCTCAGTAGGATTCCTAACAGATTTCTGAACTTTGTCCCTCAATTTCCTTGTCTGTAAAACTGGTATAATTGAAGAGTATTCACCTCATCGGAAGGGTTCTGTGACATAATGTTTGTCAAGTACTTGTCAGGCACACGGAAAGAAGGGACTCTATAAATGCTTTATTTCCATTATCATCCTAATTAGATGAATTTTGACAAGGGAAAGGCTAAATGGCAAGCACCCCAAGTTAATAAAGGTTCGAGGGACACTGTGCTCCCAGGAAAGTCATGAAGACGTTGCTCTGACCTGCCACTCAGGGATTGAACACAGGACACATAACCTCAAGGGAGCATAGCCCGGTGAATGTGTTAGTTGATGTGAGCTATCCTAACAAAATACTATAGACTGGGTGGGTTTAACAGCATACATTGATTTCCTTGGTTTTGGAGGCTGGATAGGACAAAATCGCGGGGGTGGTCCATTCTGTTTCTGCTGAGAGCTCACTCCTCCTGGCTTCTGGACGAGCACCTTGCTGCCATCCTCATGTGACTCTTCCTTGGTGCGTGCGCATGAAGAGAGAGGGAGCTCTCGGGTCCTCTTCTGATAAGCACACAAATCCTACCTTGTGAATCGCACCTTCAGATTTCATCAAAGTCTAGTTACCTACAAAAGGCCCCATCTGTAATGCCATTACCTTGGGAACTAGGGCTTTAACATGTGAATTTTAAGAATACAAATACTTGATCCACATTGTGCATATTTGCTAACTTGAGTCATAGACGCTAACTGTGTCATCCCTCTCTGGCTGGGTTTTGTCTGTGATGTGGTTCAGGATATTCACCAGGCTCCAGTCCTAAGAGACTGTTAATTGACGATGTCATTGCCCGAGGGGGCTTCTCTGTTGGAGTCAAGAAACCAAGAGTGAGGTTTGGGATGCTTTTCTGCCCCTCTAACTGGGAGACTGGTTTTCTTTCTTTCATTTGTATACCTTCAGATGTTTAGCTTCCAGACACACTGAAAAGACAACCAGTTTGAAACAACCCTCATAAACTATTATAAAACTTCCACAGACTGGGTGTGCTGGGAATGGAGTGATAGTCCTGTGTTACCTTAAAGCCTCACTTGAAGAATGTCTTGCTGGCTCAGTCCCTTACTCATTTCTACCTAAGCAACCAGAGTATAAACTTTGTGTTTTATCTCCATTTCATCTCACCACCCCCTCTCCCCCTGACCTAATCACCCTGAGCAATATTAGAACCAACATGGTATTTATCATAATACCCTTGGAGAGCCGGGTTCTGGTAAGTACAATGACAGCTAGTTACAGGGGCTGACTGCTCTATGGAGAATTAATCATGGTGTCTGGGAGCATTTGTGGGAGCACATTGTAAACTAATTGCCATGTACAGCACTCACTCTATCATTACCTTTAATATACAATTTCACATACAATGCAGCTTCATTGTTGTTGCTTTCACACCACTGTAGGTGTACTACACTCTGAAGTATGCCTCAACCTTACATTTTTTAGATATAAAGATAAAAGAGAAAGGCAAAAAAAATGTTTGAGTTGAGTGTTAAATTTATCTGTCTAACAGAGCCCTTGGATTGTAGAAGATAGGTAATAGCTATTTTTGACTAAACAAAGAGACATAAAAATAAAATTTTTTGAAATTCCAGCCTGATATCCTGCTAATTTGTCTGCTAACTTAGGGCCAGACATTGTCCTATTTGAACATAAACTAATGAGAAAAAAACCTCACTTTTCTAAGCGTGATGACATCAACCTACCCTGGAGGATTTCTGACATTTTTAGAGCCTTTTATTAAAACAATATATTGGTAAGATACCAAATAGAGATTAGCTTTCCATCCTATGTTAGATATATCCATGTTCTGCTGTGTATCAGAAGAATGTTTGGAGCTTTTTTTTTTTTACAACTGTATGTTGTGCTTCTCCATGAAATGAGCTCTAAAATATGATTTCAAAAACACTTATTTTCATCAGAGGAGAAGGGGGCAGGGGGTGAGAGCTAGATTAGTGGGGGTCCAAGGGACAGTGATGGAGGACTATTAGAAATTTGGTGGTCGACATGTTATATATTTGATAAAGAGTGACTCTATACATCTAAACTTACATTATTTTATAAGTCAGAGTACTTCAATAAAAAACCCTCCATATTTTCTCATAATATTCGCACCCTAGAGGGAGAAGTAGATAAGCCAACCAACCTTCACAACATGACAATTAAGTACTAAGTAGATACTTATCCTAGCACTTCATTAAGTACTAGGTAGGTAGACTGGCTGTGAAGGGATCCAGGCATTCAGACTTGAAGAGGAATGGCAGACTGACAGCAAAGCCTTCCTGGAGAAGTGACCTTTGAGCTGAAGGATAAGTAGATAGAAATACACCCAATGACAGAAATGATATTTCAGTCCATGAAAGCAGTATGAGCATAGGTGGGAAGAGGGAGGAATGGGCGATATTGAATTCTTTGGAGAGATTAAGTAGGTGGGATGAAGGATGTCTTTGAAAGAGCATGAAACCTCTTTTCATGCTCTTTCAAGAAACACAGACTTGTTAATGAAGGATCAGTCATGCCCTGATAAGGACTTTGTCTTGCATCCTAAACACTGTGTGGACTTTATATAACTAGATAATAATTGTTTTTATTATTGTTTTTATTCTGTCTTACAAAAAGAAATAAAGCATTGTATTATATACTATAGACAGCAATGTATTGTCATTTTTGTAAGTCCAGAATTGTGGTAGGTTTTAAGTTTGTCCACAACCAATATATTAGTTCAAATATGTTTTTGAACTTTCAAATGATAACATTGATGGTGTAATTCAGAAATATTCCTTCAGGATAATTTAGATGACAGTCCTAGGAAAATTGTATTATCTTTTTAAATTTGTGTTGTCATAGGAACACTAAACACAGATCTTTAAATAATTTTTAAGTGTTCGCTACATTTTTTTTTTTTTTTCGCTTTTTAAAGGAAAGGTATGGGCAGGAATGAAGGTGAGTAGGCACGCAGACAGGCAGGAAGAGAGAAGAGGAAGTACTTTTATTTATTTTATTTAGTTGTTCATCTTGGTTGTTTCTCCTGGACACAAAGACACAAACCTGAGTTCTTGGGATGTACGTATTCTGTGCTCAGCCAGAGATAGCAGACCAAATTGCTACACTACCAAGGTGTGCCTATTACATTTTTGTTGACTATAGATTCAATATCGAATAGCAGAGTTGTCGAGCTCATTTATCTTGCTTAACTGAATTTTTATTCTCACTGACCAGTTAACTTTCCATTTTCCCATCTCCCCAGCATCTGGAAACCACCAATCCCTCTTTGAGTCTATGAATTTGAGAATATATAAATGGAATCATACTGTATTTGTCTTTCTGTGACTGGCTTATTTACTTAAGGCTTTTGTTGCTTTTGCTTTTGGTGTCATAGCCACAAAAACATTGCTAAGACCAATTCTATGAAAGTTTTCACCCATGTTTTCTTCTAGGAATTTTATATTTTATGGTCTTTTGTTTAAGGCTTTAATTTATTTTGAGTTGATTTTTGTATATGATATAATATGGCAGTTCAATTTCATTTTTTTGCATGTGGATATCCAGTTTCCTCAACACCATTAGTTGAAGAGACTATCATTTTCCCCTTCAATATTCTTGCCTGTTTTGTAGGTCAGTTGACTATGTATGTGTGAATTAATGTCTGGGCTCTCTAGTCTGTTTCACTGCTCTGTATAATTGTCTTTATAACAGTACCACACTGTTTTGTTACTATAACTTTGTAATATAGTTGAAACCAGGTAAGTATGATCTGTCCAGCTTTGTTCTTTTTTTCTCCAGATTGATTTGGTAATTTGTGGCTTCATATGAATTTTGGAATTGATTTTTCTATTTCTATAAAATAGTATTGCAATTTTGATGCATATTGCATTCAACCCATAGATGACTTGAAGTAGTATGAGCATTTAACAACATTAAGTCTTCTAATCCATGCACACAAATGTTTTTCCATCTGTGTGAGTCTTGTTTAATTTCCTTCATCAATGTATTATAGTTTTCAATATAGAAATCTTCTGCCTCCTTAGTTAAGTTTATTCCTAAGAATTTTATTCTTTTTGTTGCTTATGTAAATAAATTATTTCTAATTTCCTTTTAATATACTTAGTCATTGGTGTATAATGATTTCATATCATCTAATTTATTTTCTTAGTTCTTACAGTTTTTAATGATTCTATAGGATTTTAGACATTGTATCATGATGTCTGCAAAGAAATAATTTGAATTCTTCCTATCTAATGTGAATGCCTTTTATTTCTTTTTCTTTGCTAATTGCTTTAAGACATCCTAAGCTGAATAGAATTAGTGAGAGCAGGCATCATTGTTCTTCCTTTTCTAGTTGTCTGAGGTATAAAGTTAACGTACTGATCTGAGTTCTTTCTTCTTTTTCATGGTTGGCATTTATCACTATGAGTGTCCCTATTAGTACTATTCTCATTGCATCCCACAAGTTTCAGAATGTTATGTTTTTTATTTTTATTTGTATTTTTGTTTCTTTTTCATATTTGGACCCAATGGCTGTTTAATAATGTGTTGTTTATTTGCCACATATATGTGAATTTCCCAATTTTCCTTCTCCTGTTGATTTCTAATTTCATTCCATTGTAGTAAGAAAAGATACTTGGTATGATTTCAAGCTTCTTAATTTGCTAAGATTCAGTTTATGGCTATTTTGGGACTTACATAAATAACTAATTATAACCATCTAGGAGATAATAGTCTAGCAGATAAATTCAATTGCGTACAAAAATTTAACACTTTAAAATTTCTTTACACACAATTTTTTATTGTCATAATTTCCATCTATTTATATTGTTTGATATGTTTTAGTTATATTAATTTATAATACTTTTGTCTTTTAACTTTGCACTAGAATTTTAAGTGATTTACCCTTCTCTATTACTATAATGGTGTTCTGTTTGTCTGCTTTTACCTTCACCAATAACTTTTCTATTTTCATGTGCTTTCATGTTGCTGGTTAACATCCTTCAGCTCTGTCATTTCTGTTTGGCACTATTTATTATTTTCTATCTTTTTGTTGAAATTCTCACACTATTCAGGCATTGTTCTCCTGACTTCAGTAAGAATCTTTATGATAGTTATTTTAAATTTCTGCCAGGTGAATCATATAGGTGTATTTCATTAGCATCAGTTTCTGGAATTTTCTCTTGTTTCTTTATTTAGAATATCTTTGTCTGATCCTTTATTTTCTTTAACTCTCTCTGTTGGCTCATTAGACAAAGCAGTTCTATCTCCCAACCTTTATGGATTGTCCTCATAGGAGATCTCTACTAATCAGCCCAGTGAAGAATTCTGGGGGTTGTTACCAAACCTTTTCTGTCCCAGGGGAAACTGAGAGCTGGGATTTTTCATCCACTTGCTCCATGTTGTGCAAGGAGCACATTTACGGTGTAGACTAGCCCAAGCTACCATCTTGGTTCTCTCTTTGGTGGCTAGACTGCGTTAGCCCTATCAGAACTTAAATACTGGCAAGAGAGAAACCAGTGCTCTCAGGAGACCTCTCAGAAAGTTGGGGTGCTGCACGCACGAATCAACCCCTCCCTTCCTTCCGGTAAACTTGGAGCTATGGGGCTCTTTCTGATTGTTTGGTGCTGTGGCCCACATAGACATTCTGGTGAGAAGTGGTCCTGCATCTCCCTACTAGTTTCCATGAGTCTGGTTTCACATTCTTCCAGAGTGCTGAAAGTCTTTAATTAGTTTTTGGATTTCTCACAAGAGGAATGTTTCTGTGAATTGTTTTTAAATGATGGTATTTGGTCAGGGGAGAGAGTCCATGGCTTCCTACTTCACCATCTTGAAGATATTATCCCTGTGAAGATGTTAAATAGATGTCTAAACAACTCTGATAAGGAAATGGAAGATGAATTAGACTGTGCTCGGAGAGCGTGATAGAGAAGCTATTGCAGAAATTCAAGTGCCTCAAGTTCCTCATCTGTAAAATGAGTTTCTTTTAAGGTTGAATAGATGAACAAATATAAAACCTTTTAACAGTGAGTGGCATATACTAAGTACCCAATAAATAGTAGCTATTTTTCTCTAGATGAAAAATACAGAAGGTAATTGGTGACAACAGATGGAATAGTGGAGAAAATTTAATTATTTCAGAGATTCTTTAGAAGGTTGTGTCAACTTGACCTGTTCCTGGTTGGAGGTGCTAGCCTGAGAGAGAGAGTAATTAGAGAGTGGGCTGATGGGACTCAGCCCCACTCAGGGCCTGAGGCAGTCTTTCGGTTTTGTTCAGCTTAAGTGAGATGATTTTAAGATCCCTTCCATTCTCTCCTACTCCACATCCTCTCTCAAATACCATATATGTCAGAATAATGGAGAATGACTAGGATAAAGACAGGGGATAGAGAAGATCTCAAAGTACCCACTGCTTCACCTCTTAGCCTACTTGTGAATATCCTCAGCTCTTCTACTTTTGCCTACCTGTCAAATTTTTATTTAAATACTTTTCTTAAGTACTGAATTCTTCAGTCCCAAATAGCAAACATTTGTTTAGCTTTTTTTTACACACTTGACCTTACAATAGTCAAAATATCAGTAAGTAATGAAGATTAAAGAAAGTGAAGTCTGTAGATTGAGTACAGTTGGAGAACACACATGCCCCCATTGACAGAGCTCACTTTAAATTCAAGACCATGAAACTCAAGTGGACCCTTGAGACCCCAGGCAATCATCTACTTGTCCCAAGTGCACTCTCTCCCCCTTGTTCCAAGTCTATAGTTTCATTCTTTCTCCTCAAATCCATAACAACCTCTCCCCTATCCTCATCCCAGCTAATGACCACTTTTCTTACCTCACTGAGAAAATTAAAACAATCAAGAAGAAATTTCCACCAATTTCCGTCTTATCAATCACCTGTCAGCATCTGTACCACACACTCTGCTTTCTCACTTGCTATGCCAGATGAGCTTTCCATGTTTCACATAAATCAAATCACTTAAGTACCAGATCCTATCCTCTCTCACCTACTCAAGGATAGTTCTCCTACAAATCTCCCTTTTCCATCAAGTTTTCATTCTCCACTGGACCCCTCTAATTAGCTAAGAAAATGTTATTTATCCCATAGCAAGCAAGCAGATCCTTCTATATACTCCTCTGAAGCTGCCAGTTAATATCCTGTGTCTTTGCAGCAAAACTTCTTAAAAGAATCAGCCCACTCCAACCAGGTTTTCCTCTCTTTCCCACCTCCACTAAGCTATTACAAATGTTACCAGCACCACCACATTAAACATTCTTCAGTCAGCTCATCTTTCTGAGCTCATCTGACATGAGCCATCAGTGGTATTTGATATAGTTGATCCTTGATATACATTACTTTTTTCACTTACCTTCCTTGACACCACACATTTGATTTTCCTTTTGTTTTACTGGTGTCCTTTTTAATCATCTTTGACCTCTTCTTCGTGACCTCTTACCCTTCAAGTTTGCCTGTTTCTCATCCTTAGTCCTCTTCTTTATCTGCCCTCATTCCCTTTGGTGATATCCTCCAGTCTCTTGGCTTAAAAAACTACCAATATGCTTATGATTCCCAGATGTATACTTTTGGAACAAATCTTTCTCTCAACTTCCAAGCTCTTACCCCTAACTACCTCTATTTAATGTCTTCACTCTGAAATCTGGTAAACATGTGAAAATACCAAGTGCACGTGGCTTTGAGATCTCTTGATTATCACTCTACCCCTGTCTAGCCCTCCTCTTGGATATCATATTCCAGTCCACCGGGCAGTTTGCTTTTCCCTGCACATGTAAGTAATTTCACATCCAGAAGCCCTGTCAACATTCTCTCTACCTGCTTACCCTACTCAGTATTCACTTTTGACCACTAAACCCTGTCGATCCCTAGGGTCCAACTCATATTTCACTTTTCACAAAGCCTTTGCCAAATCCTCTAAATTAGAATGAATATTCCTCCTCTGGATTTCCGTAGTACATTATTCCTATCTCTAGTCTAGGCATTAGCACCCTATGTCTTATATTATGGTCCACTGCATTCATTCATTCATCCAGTACCATGGGAGGACCTCTGTGGGCCAGACACTGTTCTGGCTACAGAAGATCCTTCAATGTACAAAATATATAAGATTTTCTGTCCTTGAAGAATGTTCATATTTGCTCAGAGGAAGATTAAAAATAAAAACATGTGAGTATGCAAATTAGATGGTAAATTTGGAAGTGCTAAGTTCTAAGGAATGTCTGTGGTGGGGTAGGGGAGTGATTGCTGTTTGCTGTATTAGATAAGGTGGTTAGGGCAGGCCTCAGTGAGAAAGTGACATACAAACGAAGAGCCAAAGAAAGAAGGGAAATAAGTCAAAGAAGCCAAGGGGGTGTATGGGAAAGAAAAGCTCAGACAGAGGAACAGCTGGAGCGAGACATGTCCCTTCGCCCCACACATTTAGAGGCATACAACATCCTGTCTCTGGTTCATTGTCATACACCCATGACACCATCATTGCCAGGATTTCTGACCTCACTGGACCAAAACAGTGACCTCGTAACAGAATTTAGCCCTTTTCCCTCTTTCGAGTCTTCATTATACCAAACTGTGTGCTGCCTGCCACTTCTCTTTCCTTGACTTTTACAATAGTGCCTTCTGTCTGTTTCTCCTACCCCAACTGCTCCCCCTTTTTTCTTCCTCCTCTCTGGTCTCACAAGCTGAGAGTCCCTTGGGTGTTAACCTGGGTCTTCTCCATGTACCCCATTCTCTCCTTGAGTATTGCATTTCCTTTTTATGACTTTGACCATGATTTAAAATCTAATACCTGACCCCTGCCCTTTAAATACTAGATTTACCTTCATGTGGATCTCTTACAGGCCTTTGGAACTTAAAGTGTCAAAATACAACTACGTTCCCTCCACATTCTGCTGCATTTCTTGTGTCTTCCATTTTGAAATAGCTTCTATCTTATCACTCTATTTGGAGATCTTGGAATTTCCTGTGGTTGCTTCCTCGTCTATCACTTTCAATCACCAACCAATTCTTATTCCTTTTCTCCTCTCATTTCTGTGATTGCTGCCCCAATGTGGGTTCCCATCATTTTTTGTGTTCTAATCAATTGGTTCACTGCCTTCAATCTCTCCTCTATGCAACTTAGCCCACAAACTCTGGGTAGATTTGATTATGCTCTGCTCACAACCTTGAACAAATCCCAATGCTACTTGGCCTTTATGTTAGTGAGTCAAGGTCTTTCTGGACACTCATTATTGTCATTTGACCAACACTCCTCCCAGCTTCTTTGAAGCACAGAAATGATCAACATCACCACTGTTTTCTGAGTTTCATCCAAGTTGACATTAGAACATTGGCTGGCACCCTCACAAGGTTGTTCATCCCATAATGACAATCTGCATGAAGCCCCAGGTGAGACTTCTCACGTAAGTGATCGAATCCCAGCTACCCTTCAATGTCCTGTGCGTTCAGTTTTGGTCAGGGTCAGGTCAGGCATTGAGGTCAGGCACACACTGAGAAAAAATGTTTAACCTGCATTCTTTCCTCAGCTGTGTTATGAATTGCGGACACTGGTGATTCATTTACTTTATTTCTGTAAGATTAATGTCTAGAGGAGAAGAATATAACATCAGTAACTAGAGGTACATTCAATGTGGTCTAGCATCTGGTCTTTCTCTTCTTTGGCCACCTTAAAAAAATACTGACCAGTCCCTCATGGACTGTTGTCGTCAGTTTCAATCTTCCCTATCACCTCCCATGACTGGGAATCAATGATTCTCTCCATTTCGAGGGAGAAAATCAGGAAATTTGTTTCTATGCTTTATCCTACTAAGTTACAGGCAGACAAAAGAATATGGGCAGGGTAAGATCATTAAAACTTAGAATGTGAAGATTTATCAGAAGTTGACTCACTTATCATAATGCTTTGTTAATTGAGAGAAGTTCAAAGACATGGGATGTGGAGTCAATCCAAATACTGCCAAGTATTTCCAATTTCCTGGCTCCCCTATTCTTCCCAGTGGCATATGCTGAGTTTGCCCTGGACCCAGGGCCCCTACTGTACGAAAGTTTCAGTTATTAGATGTGACAAAATGTTCTCATGAATCCCTCAACCACAGTTTTTTGGATCAAAGTTTTTGTTACCTCTCACCCCCAAATGAGATGAGAGGCTTTGCTTCCTTTATTGAGGCTAAAATGCACAGATTAGCTAGAGAAATTTCTGAAGAAAAAGGTAAATTATCATTCCTCCACTGGGACTCTTTGGATCTTAAAAAGAAATCAAAGATAGCCTCTTTGAAAAATTCAGTCTTTCTACATTGTTACCGCCACATCTTTTGCTATTCCTGCAGTACACTGGAGTGTTTCCAATGCCCCAAATTCCAGGGGTCTGGTCTCTCACCAGAGCTGCAGAGAGATATGAATAATTTGGGGACTCTGATACTCGAGAGGGATGTGTTTCTGGGATTTTCTTGGCAGAAATACTATTGGAGTCTATCTCTCTTAGAGAATTCAGTGATTTCAGGCTGGGAGCCAGACTTGGAGGCTCTTCTCAGGGAAGGCAATAGCAGAGAGAGCTCTGCACTTTAGGCAACTTTTCCATTTTTCCCAGCAATCTTGTTGTAAGAAACATATGCCAATATCTAGGGGCAAAGATTTGTGAAAGATAAGCCTGGAGTGCAACCACAGTACATTTCTCCTTATTTCAATGTGCTTAGAATGACGTAGCAAATGTGACTCTCTGATGTACCAAAAATCAAACTCACTTTCTTCTCCCAAACTCCAGTTCTGTTATAGCTCCCACCATGGATCATAATAACAATTGTTTGGGGGACACTGCCCTCACTGACATGGTGCCATAGTTCAGGAGCCCATTGCTGGGAAATCATTTGATCTTGAATGCAAGGCAGCATGTCAAGACCCCTTCAGCCCTGAGGCTGCTTTGTAGACAAGACTACTACACAGGCGACTGTGGACCATCTGCCTCAGCTTCCTCCAGCCACTTGTCTCACATCCTCTGAGGAACCACGGCATGTCCCTCCCCATCTGGCAGTCCCCCTGGGAGGCTGGGCCTGGACTTCATCCCTCTCTGCCTCCCTTTCCCATGTGGTTCCCCTCCTATCCCTACTGTCTCCTATCCTAGGGAGGCTCTCTTTCTGTTCTACTTCCCCTTTTCTATCCCTCACCCTCCTCCAGGCCACTGGACTCCTTGCTGTTCTTTGAATAACCCAAGTGCAGTTGCACCTCAGGACCTGGATATCCACTGCTGTCTCTCTGGGAGTGTATTTCCCTTGTGCCTTGTGTTTCCCTCCAATATCACTCAGTTAGAAAGTCCTTCTCTGACCTCTCTACGTGACCCCACCCCCAGATTCAGAGTTCCTTGTTGCCCTTACCCTGCTTTATTTATCTCCACAGAACTCATTGCTGTCATCTAACATGTTAATTTGGTTGTTTATTTGTCATCTGCCTCCACATTAGAATGTAAGTGCCATGGTGGCAAAACTTTATTATATCCTGAGGACCTAGAACAGTGTTGGGTACATGGCATGTGTTCAATACATAGTTGTAGACTGAATGAATGAATGGATATGAGGGAACGTCTAGATGGTGACAGGCACCGTGATGGACACCAGCATTTATTCATCTAGAAGGCAAGGTTGCAAGTGGTGGAGGCAGCCGCCCTGCATTTGACTGGTTGACAATGAGGCTCAGAAAACCAAAAGGCCACAAGTTGTGGGTTGTGAGTAGCAAAAGCACTGGGGCCGAAGACGGAAAGCCCTGTGGCCTCCAGGCTGAGATTGGTCCATCTTGAGGAACTGGTGCAGCGTGAAGGCAGACCCAGAATGTGACAAATGCAGGCACCCTCACCACGATGAGTATGGAAGTTGATCACAAAGAACTGTATGAGGGGTGCTTTCTAAGCAAGTCCCTTCTACCAAAATGCACAGGTGCTATTTTGGGTGTTAGGGATATGACACTGAGAGAGAAAGAAAACTATGTTCTCAGGGAACTTGTACTCCAGAGTGGGAGAAGACAGGCAATATGCAAGAGCAGGAGGTGGTGTGTTAGGGAGGAAGGACTATGGAGATCAAAGAAATATAGCACAGGAGGGACTAGAAACATGAAGTGGGGGCAGGGAAGAGCTCAGAAGGTACCACTGGGGAACTTGAAGAGACCAGAGCAATGAGTCAGGCAAGTCCAGAGCCTGTGTGCTAAGGCATCCCGGTATGTGCAAGGAGTTTGATGGTGAGGCCAGCAGACACATCCAAATGCAGCGACAATGGACCCAGCACTGTTCTGGGCACTCGGGATGTATTAGTAACTGTTGGGTAAGAACTCTGCCCTTGTAGATCCTGGCTTCTAGACAATAAGCAGGCAACATAAATAAGGTTATGCCGGATGTTAGAAGGCAATGTGTTATAAAGAAGGACCAGGTAAAGAATTCAAGATGGTCAGAGTGTGCATACTGTGGGTGGCAGAGTCCTTAGCATAATGAGATAGAGTTAAAGCCATGAGACTGATGGAGACACTTACTGTTGGCAGAATTGAGGGCTGACCTGGACGCTCACATCTGAGGTGACCAGTGCTAGATAGCAGCTGTTAGATAGATGAGGACCCAGCATTTCCACTGGCTTTAGCAGCGTAGGGGCTGCTACGGTTTTGTGGAAGGTAGAGTAAGAGCCTTTGGGAATGCTTCAAATGAAATAGGAAGAGAGAAATGGGGAAGTCTGAACCTCTCTCAAGTAACCTTGGTAAAGGGAAGGAGAAAAAAATAAGGTGATAGTTGGAGGGACTAGGTGAGCAAGTCCTTTTTATTTTCCCCAATGACAGCAAAAAAGCACGTTTGTGTGTTGATGGGTATGATACAGAATGTGGAAGATACACGAAAGAAAGGGGCGAGATGCTGAGGACATGGGGTCCAGCACAAAGTGAAGGGCTGACCTTAGGTGAAGCATGGGTAGCTCATCAGAGGGACCCACAGGAGGGCCCAGCAGCTGGTCTAAGGGCTGTGAGTGTGTGCATGTGCTGTGGGATCGGGTAGAGAGCACTTCTGAGGGTTTCCATTCTCTCAGTGACTTAGGAAGTAAGATCTTCATCTGAGATTGGGAACCAGGAGGAGGAGTCAGACTTTCAGCGAAAGGAGAATGTGTGAAATGATCTTGAACAGTGGAGATAAGGGATGCTACCAGGAAGCACTAAGAACTTACTTGTGGTTTGTGGTCATGAGTTTGAAGTCGGACGACTCGGTACAGTGGGTCGTTTGTCTCCAGCCAGTTGGGTCAAACTGTGCTGTTGCCAAGCAAGAATAATGATAATTACAGAGAGAGTGGAGGATGTACAAGAGGAAGTGGTTGCACTAGACCCTGGAGTTCAAACTTGGTAAGAAGGAAGATGAGGCATGAATGTGTTAGGAGCAGTGAAAACGTTTTAAGATCAATGGATTAAAAGTAATGTTAGAGCTGGAGTATAGAGAAAAGGAGGTAGCGAGACAGAAGTGAGAATGTTTGACATTAAGATTCTGGAGTGGTTTTAGTTATGACTAATGACAAAACCAAGGCTGTGACCATGGTGAAGAATGGCCAAAGAAAAGACCAGAGGATGGGAAGGGAGTCAAGGAATTGGGAAACCAGGAGACTAAACAAATTATTTAAAACTGGTATAAAAATCACCAAGAATAATGAAAATAACAGTTTTGGGGAGAATGACCATGTGCAAGTATTTAAATTATATATTTTAAATCTCTCTGAAAGTAATAGGTGGTATACAGAGATATTTTTGGTCTAAATAGACCTTTTTAATAGCCTAGCAGAAACTCAAGATTTCTCTTCTTGAGGGATATCGTTTTCTTTTTTCATAATTTACTGAATTAGTCAACCAATCTTAGTATTTCCAGCATTGTAGATGGGCCAAGAAAAAGGTGTGTTGCATCTTTACAGATGGATATGCTACATGACAGCACTACCTTGGTCATGGGAAACCTGTTTCTTTCCTTTCCTTCTCACTTTCTCTCTGAGGAAGAAATTTACTTCTAGATAATTGAATAGGCCCAGAAATAATCTTAACAAGAAATGTGTGAGATGTAGCTGAAAGATAATAATCTTTTGAAAAAGCCTAAAAGAATGCCCAAATAAATGGAAAGCCACTATATTCCTGTGCAGCAAAAGTCAATATTGTGAAGATGTCATCGCTTCCAAATTTGAATGTCAAGTTCAATGGCATTCCAACCAAAATCTCCATGAGATTGTTGTAGAACTCAACAAGTTGATAAATCTCTTAAACTATATACAGATGTAACTTTGCTATCATGTATAGCTCAGTCCAATTTAATGGTACAATCTAATATTCCTTCAATAAAATCACTGAAAAATAAATAACTGAAAGTTAAAAATAAATAAATAAAGTTGATCTGGAAGAGTACATATGTGAAAATGGCCAAGAAAATATTATAAGGCAATTGAACTACCAAATAACAAAGTTCTGTGTTTCATCAAATGAAGGTGATAATAGCACCAAAAGACTAAGAGATGCATGACAGACATACATACCTACAGAAAGTAGCTCAGTTGACCCTTGAACACTGCAGAGAAGGCAGGAGAGGCAGGTACACTAATGTATAACTCTACAGAATGCATTGTAATTTCTGTCTGACTTTGTGCCTTTTTCTTTTCTCTAAAAATGTTTCTATCTGGTATTGGTCCTTTTTCTACCAGGTACTTTAGCTTCAGTGCCTGGATCATAAAAGGTCCACAGCAAAAAAGAAGTTAAATGCAGTTTTAAATAATCAAAACCCTTCTGTCAAGTTGTCTGATGTCAATTTGTTTTGTGGGACTGTTTTTCCTCTTCTTCCTCAGTGGGTGGCACTGGTCTGGAAACACCCCTCTCCCTCTGTGTATCAGTGGACACATGAAATTCAGGTCCTTGTTCAAGGGGCAGCTGTATTTGATGAAACAAGCATTTCACATCAGTGGGAGAGCAGTCTGACCATCAACTGGTGTCTAGAGAGAGGAAGTTCTTAAATCACAATATACATAAAACTAAAGCCTAGATGATGACCTAAATATTTTAAAAGTCAATACTAGAAAATTGTAAGAGACCATCTTAACAATAATGAGGATTTTTAAAAACTTTTTTTTGTTGTTTAAAGCAGATACCTAAAAATTAGGGAACAGATTTGACAATAAAACTTGGGAAATATTTCTGTATAGAAAAAGACTAAAGGATAAGAATTTCCAGGATAGGCAAAAATATATTCATGTGTGTTTTTCTTAATAAAAAGGGATGTGAGGAC
Organism: Solenodon paradoxus; assembly: GCA_004363575.1. Taxonomy (NCBI): domain Eukaryota; kingdom Metazoa; phylum Chordata; class Mammalia; order Eulipotyphla; family Solenodontidae; genus Solenodon; species Solenodon paradoxus. Next base: position 65,740 of record RJWH01003146.1, on the reverse strand, counting down.
ACATACAGTAATAAATATAGAATAGAATAAAAGATACACAAGCATGTGAGTGGGAGTGAAGAATACATAGAAAGCTAAAGTCAATGAACAAAATATATTCCAGAATGCCATAAACAATTTTTGAAAATGAGGAGCATATTCTCTATGAGATTTCTAGAAGCCAGAAAAAAAGAAGGAAGCATCTTGGTGGCTTCATAGTGTCTCTACAGTGAAAAACGAAGGTGTTTAAGAGATAATACAGATGCCTGCTACTGAAAAAAGAAAGAAATGTCTTTGAAAATGAAAGAGCAATAAATAGAATACAAACTTGCAAATCATCCTTCACATTTAATGGAGCCATTGAATGTCAAACAAGCCAAGTAGTTGCAATTTTGGTATTTCCCAGATATGGGCTGCCTATGCATCCATTCAGCCCCTTCACTGGCTTTAACAAGAAATTCAGCTGCATGAAGCATTCTGTGACTTTCACAGACATTACTGAAGATTTGAGGGGTCACCAGGAAAGGTCACTTGGGGTTTGGTGTCTTTGTTACCCATCTCTCCCTAGCTGCTCCTTCTTTTGTTTTCTTCACCTCTCCTCCCTGCCTCCCCAGCCATACTTGCATCTGGCCACTTTGGGGCAAGGGTTTCCTCCCTCCCCTGAGAGCAGCCAGGAGGCACCCAGAACCCTGGGTCCAGCCTTCTACTCAAAGTTGTAGCATTTCCCCATAAAAATCTGACCTTTCTCTAAGAGGAATGCCCTCACTCCCCATTTCAGAGACTAGGATTAGGGAGCCACCTCCCCACAACTCTAATGTGATGGGAGAGATAAGCAGCTATGTCCCTGTCTCTCCTTCCAGGCTAGGAGTCCACTTCACAGAAGGGTCATCCACTGAAGCCTCTCCTTACAGTTCTCTCAGCTCTGGCCCTGGCTTTAAAAATAAATATCTTATTTTAATTATAAACGTGCACAGTGGAAGTGGATGATTAAATGAAGAGAATCTGAAATCCCTTCTGATCTGGGTGAAATAAACAAGTGCCTATTTCCAGGCTTCTACAAATAGAACATGGGCATGACATAAAGGATGTTTGTCGGATTCTCCCCCGGAGCTGGTTTTCTTGATATCTGAAGACATTTTCTTTTTGCATTCTTTGCTCTAGTTACGAGGATCCTGACAAATGCCTGATTCTCTTCGGTGATGATCAGGTAGGTGTGGAGGTGGAAGGAAAGCCACAGGCTCGGATTCAGAGACCAGAGACCATCTGCCACCCTTTCCAGGGAGATGGGAGGGGGAGGGGAGAGGGAGGGAGCATCTGTGTCTGGAATCTGAGAAGAAATGAAGAGGAAAACAGAAGATGAGATACAATGCTATTGAAACGAACTACCAAGAGGTAACGGGATGAAGAGTTTGGTCACATGCCTGGTGCTTTGTTTATGAGGCTGTCTGCTGTTATTATGGTCATTTGGAGAATGGGGAAACTGAGGCACTGAGCAGTCACGCAATTTGCCCCAGGTTATATGCACCTAGGAGGTGGCAGAGCTGGAGTTTGGACCCAGAACAATTTGGCCTGAGTCTGTGAACATAAGCACTATGCTTTACTGACTTTCTACTCAAACAAAAGGGATGTTCCAGGTAAATGTGTGATGAAAGGGGGCTGAGAAAGAAGGATTCCCTCTGACAGCATTAAAGCCTGAGCCAAAGGGAACTGATACAGCTGCTGTACCTCCCATGAGGCTCAGGTTCTGGTTCATCACAACCTGAAGGAAGGTGCTGGGAGGGGATCCTGCCTCTGGATTTTGTTTCACAATTAGAAATGAGACTTCAGTGCAAACTCCCCTCCAAGAGAAGAGGGTGTGATGTAAACACAACTAACGCTGAGTGGTTTGATAGCCTACATGTCTCTGAAGAACTTGATTGAACAGGGCAAAGACAGCATCAGAAAGGCACCAGATTCTGGAATCAGGAAGTGGGATAGAGGAAGGAAGGCGAATTGCAGACATTGAAATCCAGCGGTCCCAATTCTTAATGTTGTCCAGTGTTGCCTTTCTGCCCGCTTCCCTAAAGTCTTTTAATGCAGCTTAAAAAAGAAAAAAGAGGAGCCAGATGGGCACACTGGGGAGACTGCCAGTCCAGGAGCCCCTCATTGTGGGCTCAGGGCACGCGCTGCACACACCTTACGCTAGGGGGCGCCACTCACACAGACGGCAACTTCAATGGTGTCCCGGGATTTGTGTTACATTTTCCAAGGCCTGGAATTCCCCAAATGGACACTGGGACCGGGGTAGAGTAGAAGAAGTTCCCATCACCTGGGTCAGTTGTGCTCCTGGGGTCAGCACTCCCACACTACTAGTCATCGGCTCCCTAGCTCCACCTCTCCATCTTGCTGTTCTGGGTGTGGTCCCGCCTGGCTGCAGCAGTCATCCAGGAGGAGCCAGCCAGGCAAAGCCAGGGCCCATCTAAGTGACACTGCCGGTTCATTATAATGCAAGTTCATTGGTAAAAATGCAAATGCTTCATTTCACTTCATCATTCTGACAGACTGTGCTGGTAGCAATAACGGGCTGCTCCCTACACCTGTCATCCCTGCGGCACTGCTCACTTTGTGTGAAAGGCCTGCCACACTTCAGGTGTATATATAGCAACCGTCGTTAAAGCCCACCTAGCGGAAACTCGATCATTCATTGCCCCCTAGTGGATGGATGCGGATGCGCCAGTCTACTGATGTTCTTTGATTTAGCTTCTGAGCAACCCCCCACCCCCACCCCGTTACGTTTTATTTCAGGAATATTTTGTTGGGGTCTGCGCTTTGATCTTTGTTACTAGTCGCTGTGGTTCTTAATTAACAGCACTGTAATAAGATAAAAAGTCAATCATGGGTGACTCCTTGTGGAGCTGCGTTTGAATGTTAAAAAGTCATGACATTTTCAAACAGTATCTGAGCCCTCATTTGAAGCTCCTTTAAAAAGTAAATCTCCTTTAAACTAGAAAACGGTTAAAAGAGAATGTGGCATTACAAAGCACAAGTTGTCGTCTAGTCAAGTCATGAGTTGGGCCTGAAAGGGAAACACGTTTGTTAATAAGGCAAAAGCACTGACTTGGCCTGTCTTATCACCTAATGTCAACTAATCATCATTTGTCAATTTTCAAGGTCTACACAGTTTGCATACTTCTTGATGGTCGTGTATCCCTAGAATTGGGGACCTAGTCATACTCAGCATAAGGGAAGCCGCTTTTGCCACATGCTGACAAGGGCAACTTGGCTCCTACCACAAAAGGCTGTCTTGATGAGTGCCTATCCTTGGGCTTTTCTGGATTTTTGCATCTGGCCCAGGATTGTGCACTTAAAATCGTTACATAATATTTGTCAGTGTTACGTTCAGCATGCAAAGAAACTTGTTTCTTGAAAAGGTTAATACATCTACTTTTAAGCTTTTCCCAGTTATTTCCTCATTGCAAGGACTTGAAAAACTATGTAACTAACCCAGAGTTCAGTGACTTCATTGCTCTGATCCTTTGACACACTGGTATATTCTAGATACTAGAATTACTCCCTTTGCATAGCTAGGGCTCTTGCTATAAAGATATCCATCAATAAACTCTAGATCAACCATGCCCAGAGGCATCCCTTATGTGTGGATTAGCTTCTCACCTTTGTACCTAGAATGGTGTTAGTTTTACACCATCCTTCAAAGAACTGAGAAATAGTCCCTCGAGTTATTTTCTGTGCTTTGTGGTACAGATGAAGAAAATTGGGCTGAAATAATTTTTAAAAAGTGATTTCTGAGTGAGATTGGCAAGGAGATCATCTATATTCCCTCTAAGACAGCCCTGCTGTTTAATTCCTTTACATCAGGATGTCTAGAACATAGACACAGTCCTGGTGATAGGAAAGTTCCAAGAGAGAATAATGTGAGCTTCCGCACAGAGAACTCAAATTTTTCCACCTGTGCAGGTCAGAAACTTCAGTAAGTGAAGTGTTTCAAAGTTCTTTCTAAGCAAATTAGTTTTCCCCAGAATGTCACAGGAAGTGCTGCTGGTGATTCACAAGGTTAAACTTTTCCTCCTGATTCAGAAATAAATGGAAGCAGCTGACCTATGTGGGGGCCCGGAGGGTTCTGGGATAGGGTGGAGCAAACTTGTTTACTAACTGGTCAGAACCTTCCAGTCATGAAACGCAAATGACTGTTGAAGAGCACAGCGGAAGCCCTCACTCATGGAAACTTTCCATACAATAATAAAAAGTAAATAGGCTTGGGGTGTAACTTACCAGAGAGAAATAGGTCAGTAGAGCTGCCTACGTGTAGGTCCCTGTTACAGCCCTATGAAATCTAGTAGCTGACTATTTTATTTAATAGTCGAGAAAGATGCCCATTGAATTGCTCCATTTTACCTAACCTAGTTAAAATCAGCCAATGTGTCTCATAGACCCAGAGGCCCCAGAACTGAGTGGTCTTCTGGTCTACCCCACTGGCCTCTGTAGTTAGTGTCTTTGAGATATTATCTCTAAAGAGAAGCACAAGCCAGGACCGAATTAAGTGCTAGAGGCAGGGAGAGGGGAAGTCAGAGGGGACTGTGAGCAAAAGCTAAGAGTATTCTTTTACCTACCTTGGGAATTTCACAACATAACTAGAAAAAAAGAATCAAGATCAAACACACATGAAATGATTTAAAAATGCACACAAAAATAAACATACGACGCAAGGAGTATTTCTGCTCTTTAACTTTATACTACTGCTCATCCTGTTAAGATTGCCTGCCCCAGTGCACCTGGTAAACGGGTGGAGTGATACAGCAGGCAGATGTGAAGGAGAGCTGGCCCTCACTCAGCTGACAAGCTGGCTCTCCTGGAGGCTCCCCACGCCATACTGCCGCATCCTCTCCAGCTGATCTCGGGCCAAGCTGCCTCCTTGGCGATACTGAGCATGTTTTATGTAAGGGTTTCAAAGCTGCTGCTGCAGTGGCTATAACCTGGCCTTTCATGTCTCAGTCTAGACAGATGCATGATTGAATAAAGGATTCATCCAAACCCGGTGTCACATTGGCCATCTGGAAAGTAGCCAGCCACTCATTTAGCAAATTGCTCTGTTTAAATGCAGCTGCTGTGTCTCAGCATTTATGCCACCAAGACAGATCGCATGATTTCTCTTCCTTCATTTATCTAAGCCGCTCCTCTCAATCTGCCTAGGAACTTTAAAGGCTGTTAATGCGTGACCAGGCACTTGACCTGCATGATTTCCAAGCTGAGGAGGCGCATCCGTCTTATGCCGGATCGTCCTTCCCTCAAAAGCAAGGGCACCTTGCCTATGCCCCCTATCTTAATGAAAGCCGCTTTTATTAAGAATCCCATTAAGCTCTCCAGTGCCCAGCTACCAACACTGTAAATATTATCCTTCAGAAATGTGTCCAGAGGCCCCACACAGGCAGCTGGCCTGATAGCAGGCGCTGGCCCTGGAGGTTGGGATGTGACCTCAGACCTCATATCTTCATGGACAAAGGGTGTTGTCTGACAGCATGGTACTGCTCTCCATTTGGAAAGATGGATTACAATTGTTAGCAGATAATGTCAACAAAGCTCCTGAGAGAATGTGAATAAGAGTTGAAAGTAAAATGATTTCAGACTAGCAATGAGCTAGTCTCTAATGAGATTTTTACCTTGGTTTCCTTTTTTCCCAAGGAAATGGAAGTAGGGGAACCAGCAAGGGTAAGCGCTTATGGTGAGGATGCCACCAGTCACTTTGACCTAGTACTGATTATATCTGTTATTTATCAGGCAAATAATCCTGGTCTGGCCACTGCTTTCAACAAATACTAAACACAATTGGGGTCATAGTATCATTAAGTCAGGGAGTCAAATGTCAGAATACTTGAGTATTTATTAAATAAATATCAATGCTCAGCCCTTAGCTAGGCCCCCTGGAAAAGAAACAAAATGGTACAATAAATGACCTTTGCCATTAAATTATTTGGGAGACCAAAGGAAACAAACAGGTGTTTAGCATAATGCAGTTGTAAGGCACTGGGCCTTGGAATCAGTTTTCCTGGGTTCAAATCCCAGGTGCAATTTTGAGCAAATTTATATTCTGTATCTCAGTTTTCTCATCTGCAAAATTGGGTGGGCATTTCACTCTTATAATTATTTCTAGAAATATTGGGTCAATTCATGTGCACTGTAAGAGCTCAACAAAGCCTATTCCTGTGGGAAGCTACAAGGGTCAGTTTGGGATTGAAGTTAGAGATGTAGACATGAATGCCATTACCTATGAGAAGACAGCTCAACTGCGTGACTCGAGGAACGAGAGACAGAGACAGAGAGAGAGACACACACAGAGAGAGAGAGAGAGAGAGAGAGAGAGAGAGAGAGAGAGAGAGAGAGAGAGAGAGAGA
>RJWH01003146.1:0-59275 GCA_004363575.1 Solenodon paradoxus | reverse complement strand
AGCTCCAGGATGATGAGAGATGTCTTAGAAATGGGACCAGCAGTGAGAAAAATGTAAGCAGAGAGCAGGGTGAGAATGTGGGGTAAAAAAGCGACACATTCCCCAGAAGGAAATAAGTGGAGAGAGAAGAATAGTGATTTCTTAAAATAAAGTGAGTTTATAAGTGGTACTATAATGACCTGAAAAAGTCCCAGATCCCATGATGCCAAAGAATTCTCATGAATATATTGTTATACACTGGAAAAAATTTACATAAGACACAACACAGAATCCTTGGTACATGTTGCAGTCAGTTAAAAAAAAAAAATTCCGCTGAGATTCCTTTGTGTCCAGACTGAGCAAGAAAATGGCATTTTCTGTCTGCCATGAACTCCACATACTATGAACACAACCTGGCCCAGCCCAGAGAACACACAGAAGCTGGCAAGGGGCCCACTCTGCTTTCTGTTACTATGGGCACGTCGCTCAGCCTCTTTCTGCCTCAGTCTCCCTGTCTGTAAAATGGACATCATAAAATCGCCTACCCCATAGTATTATCGTGAGGATTTAATGATAGACCACATACAACACAGTTAGTGCAAAGCCTGACGTTTATTCCAGGAGATATTCTTCAGTCGTATGGACACTGGGAGACCCTACAATAGCTCCCACCATTAAACTGGTGGCATTTCTTTCACAGGAGAGAGTGAGTTTTGCTGCTATACACACCCTGCTGTTTCCCCGTGTGGAAGGCTGCTTCGAGTCAGGTTGCTGTAAGAAATGCTCCAGAGCAGTCAAGGTCCTGCGAGTGCAGGGTGACACGCAGTGGGCTCTCCCCTGGGACCGGGGCCCCATCATTCGGAGAGTGAGGTCTGGCCAAGTTCGGGTCCCACTCGAGCTTGCAGCAAGCAACTCGCTGACTGTGAGAGCTCATCTGCTTGGGGAGAGACAGAGAAGGATGAAAAGCTATCCTATCCCTTTTAAATGGAAAAATATCACCATGTTTTCTGCCGAGAGAGCTCAGGCTTTTAGTGTATTGGGAAATAAATGGAATGTGTTGGCCTTTTACGTCTGAAGGGAATTTATTTTTCTTTTCTTTTGTAAACTCTGTTGTAGGGCTGCGTGACCATTCTGTTTCTGGCTTCTGTAGGTGAACTATTAAGGTAAATATTGAAGTTTACATCTAATTTCAAAAGAAAGGGACTACCATTCTTTAAAGACATACTCTCCTTATGTAACTATTGCTAAGGGATAAAAGAAAGAAGCCCAGAAAATGCAGTTCAGGTGCTTAGGGTTTAGATTTGCTTTTTTTCGTCTTCGTTCTCATTTCTGCTTGTCTCTTCACCTTCCTACCCCATGACGCATGCGCTCGTTCCCGTTGGGGTGGGACTTCCCTGCATGACTCCGGTAGCACTGCGGACCTCCAAAGTCGGTGCGTTTATTCATTCATGCAAAAATGCTTTCTGAAGGCGTATCAAATCACTCTGCTTGGTTCTGGGGAGTGAAGAGTCACAAGAAAAGTCAAGAGGAAGATTTCAACTAAACACTGTACAGAAACTCCACAGAAACTCACTCTCCGCACATCCCAACCCACCCCACCGACACCCACACAGGCGCTTTCACGGGCACCTTCAGATATTCTCCATAAACACCTAAAATACCCCCGAAGGCTCACAGACACCCCTCCACGCATCTCCCACAGGTTCCCCTTGCAAAACTTGCTCAAAGGTATCTCCTAATTTCACCCCACATCTCCCAACATACACGCTCACAAATATCCCCTACAAAGTACCCCATTATACCCTCTGACACAGTTAGGAGGATCCCACATTCACCTGGAAACACCCCCACACAGACTCAGATGCACAGAGACACTGCCCACCCAGACCTGGTGCACACACAGTCACACAGAGTCCTATACATAAACACAGTCACACACACAGCTCTCTTGTATATGCAGTCATACACCCGGACCCTGTGCACATGATGACACACACAGATCCCTGTACATACACACAGTCACACACACAGACCCCTACACACACATAGTTAATCATGCAGATCCCTGTGGACACACAGAGAGACATACAACTCAGACATCCACCCATGGCCACCTCTCTCCCTGCATCGACAATACCATTCACACAGACTCTCACCTGAAACCCATCACCTGCAGAGGCCTCCATGAGACCTCACAAACACACGTGAACACAGACATACACTCATCGGCCCAACAAACATGGGTGAAGACACACATACCCCTAAGTTTCATTTCTTCAACTTGTCATTTCAGGTCATCTTCCAGCTACAATCTTGAAAATCAATAAAAATCCTATATTGCAAACAACTGGGAATATAGTACAATACTCTGGTCATGGGACGATGGCACTGAAAAGCACTCAGAGAGATCAAATGGTGCACTCTCCTGCTGCCTGGGCTGGCCCATTAGGAAGCCAGAGAGGGGAGTAGAAATATCCTCACAGCAGTGCTTTCGAAAGATAAGGAGCACAACTAGAAGACCTAGGCGTGGCTTCTGGAACACACCAGCCCATTTGTTCCCCCAATGACCTTGTCAGGAAAAGAGGTCTGTTCTGACCTTGTTCACGGGAGGTCCTCACCCTCCTCTCAGAGACAGCTTTTCCTCCCACTCGTCCCTGCAGCTCCTTCTCCTTCCAATACAAAAGTGCAGTTGTTGTTTTAAACAAAAGAGGCAATGCTCAAGCAAATGCTCTAAAGAAAAGAGATGCTTCCAAAGAGCAATAGAGTATGGTGGCTGTTAGGAGGATGAGAGCGACACAGGGATCACAAAGAAAACCAAGAGGATAGATAAAGGCATTTGAATGCAAGAAATAGCCTGGACCAGCTGGTGGCCATCTGGGAGCTATGAAGAAAGAGAAGAGCAGAGCTGTTGAGTTTCTAGCAAGTGGGTACAGAGGTTGCTGCTTTGAGGAACTGGAGGGAAGCCAGAGCCTTGCCAGCTATTTAAAGGAAAAACTTGAGTGGTTTCCCTAAGGATTGGATTGCAATGAATTTGTTCCTATCTGCAGTAAACTAGTTAAGCTCATCATTTTAAGGAAAGGACATCATTTTAAGGAAAGACAGAAAACATGAGAGGGTAGAGAGTGAAGTAGAAACAATCTCTGAATGTCAACATATATATATAGAGAGAGAGAGAGAGTGGAGAAATGGGCAAGATTTTGGTTGTATTTTACATGGAAGATTGGGGTTTTTTTAAAGTATTTTATTTCTTTTTCATTTGATTGTTTATCTTGGTTGCTCCCCTGACCCTGGATCATGAACCTGGTTTTTGAAATGTTTGTGGACTGAGAAGTGGTGAACTTACCTGCTAAGCCACCAGGGCACAGCAATTTTTTTTAAGTCTTAAATAAGACCCTAAGGAAGACCCATGACTATAGGATGAGCGGTAAATTATTGTAATCAATTATTTCCATTTTGGTAAAAAATTTGAGATGAATTGTACATTTTTGCATAGGTACTGCCTATAGAAGGGAAAGAATTATCATAAAATCAATGTGCACACCACAAAATGTAGAGACTGTGTATCTACATTAATTGTTCCAGAGAACTGGAAGATAGCACATCTAAAGCTAACTTTGTAATGTCTTTGCCAGTCACCAAAAGCCAGCATCTCTTCTCCTTCCTGACTCTGAATGGAGCTACTCTCCTCCAGAAGCTCGAGACAGGAAGTCAACCTTGATGAAGTTTCAAGTAATTGGTCACCAAGTCCTGATAATTCTGTCTCCTTAATAACTTTAATCTGTGCCCTCCTTTCTGTCTCCATGGCCACTTCCCCATTTAACCTGTCATTTCAACAGTAACAAGCTCCTACATGGCCTCCCATTCCCAGTAGCAAATCTTATATCATTTTCTGTGTTTTCACTGGGTGGTTTTTGTAAAAAGACAATTCTAATCTCATACTCAGTCAACAAATATGTTAAGCAGCTACCATATGCCAGTCTGTCCTAGGTACTTTAGACACATCAAAGAACAAAACAAAACTATCTATCCTCAGGGAATTAGAGCCTAACGGGAGAAGAAAGACAATAAGTATACTAAATTACATAAACCTTTGAAAGTGATAAGTGCATGGGAGAAAAAGGAGGAAAGTAGGGTACAAGGGATCAAGAGTGCTGAGTATATGTGAATGTATGTATAGGGGGAAATGTAGGGTGTGCATGTGTGTATATGGTTTTAAATAAGGTCACCAGCTAGACCTAATTAAAAGGCTAACATTTGGTCAATGGGGATGAGGGAGTAAGCCACACAGATGTCTGGGAGAAGAACATTCCTTTCGGAAGGAATAGCCAGAGAAGTGCCTTAAGGTAGAACAATAAGTAGGTTGTGTGACTGGACAAAATAAGTGCAGGGTGAGCATGGACGGTATCAGGTCAGAGAGCTAAGAAGGTCAGGTCACAAGGGTCTTGTAGCTACATGGAGTACTGCAGGCTTAAGCAGTGGGTGACATGCTCTGACTTCTGTATTGAACCCTTGCATTAGTGATGGTAGAAACTCAAATGGGGAGGGTAAGAGAGGAGAGTATGAGAAGAGATGGTCTCTGTCCTGCCTTAATCCTTCAGTGACTCGCCTTAGCTCTCAGATAAATCTGAACTCTTTGTAATGGCCCACAAAACACTCCAGTACTGGGGTTCTCCTTTTTCCAGGTTAATTTACTTTGGGTACTCTCACACCTCCAATTGCCCCTGTGTTCTGAAGCTAGTGGGCTTCTCACATGTCTGTGAATGTGGCCAACTCTGCCTGAACGTGGTGCCTCTCTGGGCCTCCAATAAGCATTTTCTTGAAGAATTTCTCTCCTCTCCATACCATGCATTCCCAAAGTTGTCCATGCATACTTCGATGATTGGGATTATAACTGTGAGCTAGAATGTTCTGTCCACAATCTAGACTGAGAGCTTTTACAGGATAGGAGCTAGAGTTTTTATTTCTGAGTCCCTAGTAGACATTGAATAGATGGGTGGGTAGATAGAGGATGGATGGATGCTAGATTAATAGATGCTGGCTCTTTCATCAGACCTTGAATTGACGGGATTTTATTTTTAGTTTAAAATCATTTGAGCATTAAAAAATGCCCAAAAACTAACTCTAAGACATTAATTTCTCCATTGTTAAAGAGATGACTGGAAGAGAATGCTTAGGCTTGTGAGCATATGTACACATCAACTACACATGATGTTTGTATTGCTGGAAAGTCGGATACAAGATAGGCTGACCCTTCACACTGTTTTATACAGGATGGTGTGGTTTGTTTCCATATATCCCAAACATCAATTTTGTTCTATCTTTAATAATCCAGGGCTGTCTGTAACGTAGGATAAAAGGAGAAGTTGAGTTACCCTGGGCCACATTTGCTTAGGGTCTCAAAAGCCCTGTCCTGTTTTTGTCTCAAGGAAATATGATCAGCCTAACATAAGAGGAATTTTTATATATGGTATCTGATTTGTCTATTGGAAAAATATAATTTCAGATGTGCTCTGTTTACTTCACATGCTATTCAACTAGCAATAGTTCATTCTATAACTTTAAGTTCCTTAATACTCATCTTTCCCTACTAGGCTACATCAGATATATCATTCAGCTGAATAGCATTGATTTCCCTTTGGCAACATACTGAGGTGAGCCCTTTCAGACTAGGAGGCGCCCTTTTGCCACGTATCAGCATCTCCCAGTTCATCTGTGTTTCTGGTTTTATTGTCCCATCTGGGTTTTAGACTCTCCTTTTTGTATCTTGAGAAATGCTGGAACATGTTGGCTGCATGTATTCCAACTCAAGCCGGTTTCTTTCCCACCTCCTACTATGTCAGAGAGACATGGGAGGCGATTCCGTGACAATAACTAGAAATTGACTTCTCATTACCTGGAATCATTTATGACAGAACCAGAGCAAATGATCCCCAAAGTGATATTTCCTCACCAAGTCCATTCCTTCCCCCAAGTATAGTGTAGAGTATGTAGAAAATGATGTAAGAACAAAAGCACATTTTCTCAGCAATATCTGGTTTTAAACATTACTCCAATCCTGGAATAAACAATGTAATTGGAGAATTAGATAATAGATTTGAAAAATTCTGAGTGGGAAGGTTCCATGTAGGCCTCATATCACTTGTGACCAACCCAGTAGAAGTTGAACCCTTTCTACTGCATCCCTGAGAAACAGACATTCCAGTTTGGCTTGGTCTCTCCAGGAAAGGAAACCTCACAAGGCAGTTCCTACAAATGTGGGTTATTTTGAAAATTAGAAAGTAATCCCTTCTGTGACTCCAAATAGCTTTTCCACACTTCCAGGAAGACAGGGTAGTTTTAAGCACATGCATACACTTTTACTCCCTTCTAAATATACCTCATCGAAACAACAGGAAAGGGATTTTTCCCCCTGAAGGCACAATCTCACAGAAATAAGGTAAAAGAGAGAAAACGGCAGCAGTAAACTTTGGAAGTTGGAAATCAGATTTAAAAAATAATAAGCGATTTAGGAAAACCCAGAATACTAAATCTTTAAGTCAATAATTGGGAAAGCTGAAGGACAATCCATTTTACAACACAGAACCCCCTCACCACCCCCTCCCCAGCCCCAAACTGACAACACTACCTTGTAGATCACTAACAGACATACTTTCCCCTTATTTTCAGGAAATAACAATAAAATAACATTATTATCTTTGAAGAAATAAGATGATAGTCATTAAATAAGATGTCATTGCAAAGAAAAATCCAGAGAATTCTTAAAAGCTCTTGGAAATTAAAATTATGGTGTAATTGTTTTAATTCAATAGGGACTTGAAAGATAATATTCTACCAGAAACAATGAAAAGACAGAAAATGTGAAACATAAGAAAAGATACAAAACCATAGGATCAGTCTGGGAAGTACAATATTCAAATATTAGGCATGCACAATAGAGAAAAGATAGGGAGTAAAATAATCAAATAAATAGTTTGAAAATATTTCCCAAAACACTGAGACCAAAAAGAAGTTTCCAGAAGTATCTAGAGAAAATAAAAATGTCACCATCTATAGGATTTAGACTTTGTCACAGCTCTACTGGAAGCTAAAAGGCAGTAGAGCAATCTCTTTTAAAAAATTGGGAAGAAAATGTTTCCCAATGTTGAAATCTATACCCAGATAAACTATTGTGTAACTATTGAATTAGAATAAAGACATTCTCAAAATGCTACAAAAATATACCTCCCATATATGTATGCTTCGAGGAAACCACTGTGGGATTTTCTCTATACAATGAGGGATAAAACTAAAAAGAGGAAGAACTGGAATGCAGGAAAAAGGGGAAAAAAAGAGAAGAAAATAACATTCGCAGTACAAGAACAAAGGGAGGACCCAAGACGACAACTGTGTTTTGGGCATATAGGGCAGCCAAATCCCTTAGATGGCACAGTCAGTGGAATGATCAGCTGTGAGAGTGAAAGTCTTGAGAAGAAATTGAACTGGTTGGTGAGGACTGCTAAGACACCAAAGCTGAAGCAAACACAAGCAGAGAGTCAGAAGATAACATCTCAGACAGGAAAATCAAGAAGTAATGCAAACATGCTATTTCGAGACAATAACTATCAAAGAATCACTGAAAAGAAAAGAATGTGGGTGGGAACGGGGAATGGAGTCAAACTTTTTAAACTTGCTGAACTATTTTGACTCACTAAGCAAGTGCATGTAACAATAAAATTTAAAAATTTTAAAGAAAACAAGCAAAATATAATTTTCAAAAAATGAAGTTTTTCAAGTGTTTGAAGATGATTATTAAGTCTTCCCTTCTCCCAGATAAACATGGCTGGTTTTCTCAGCTGTCCTTCATATGACCTTATTTCAAGACATCTCATCAGCTTGGTCTTTCTTCTGGACAATGTCTTGAGTATATAGGGCTGGATATCACAAGATACCCTATGTCTCCAAGGCTATTCTTGCTGGCATATAACCTCAACATTCAAGCTAGGCATTCCTCATCCTTATTTATAAATTGATGGTTTGAATCTTTATCTGGGGTTTTCATTCTTGCTAAATTTCATTTTATTGATTTTTTTTGCATCCTATTTCATTTGGTTAAGATAATTTTAAATGCTGATATTGACATCCAGTAGATTATCACTCTCTCTCAGCTTTGTGTAGTCAATACATTTTAAAATACTTCAAGGTAATTCACTCAGTTCCTAGAAGTGATTGCTAAACGGGACACAGTGAGAATAGTCTTGTAGTATGTCACTATAACCTCCCCCAGGGTGGATTGCACATGGTATTATTTATTCACTTTACTTGGAAGAGAGGTATTCATTCATTTGCTCAAAAGATATAAGACCAGGAAACCTTTGGGGAAGGAATGGGAGGAGGAAGCAATATAATAACAATTTCAGAAAGTTTCGTCCTCACAGCAGGCCAGTTTATAGTACTCTTTCAGTAGCATCTGAGTGAAAAAGAACAAATTTGTTGGGAGTTTGCTCTATGATAAACCAGCCCCTTCCCCCAGACACTCACACAGAGGGTGAAACAATTTTGCAGTGCATCTGCCTGGAGGAAGAGTCCCACATGCCATCGCCACAACCACGGGACTGGGACTTCTGGATGCCCCACCCCAGTGAACTATGGGAAGAAGGCTCCCGTAGACTTCACACAGAGCTCAGCACTGCCTCCTAGAGAATCCTGGGTGCGGGCATGGGACTTCAGTTCCCGTTACATCAATAACCTCTTTTCACTATCTGCTTCCTGGGAGATTTTCGCTAGTGCTTGGGTAGCTGTTAGATTATTTTTTGACAAGTTGAAAGATGAAGTTCAAGGTGAACAACGGTCTGTTGACACAAATATACTCAAACTAATCAACCCAGCACCACAGAGCACTGTTACCAGGATTTAGCTAAGTTGATATCAGAGTAGATGAAAAACTGATAGAGGAAAGACTATTTAAATCTCTCCTGTATGTGCCTTCAAGAAAAGAATAGCTTTTGCTATAACTATCCCAGAACATCTATCTACTTTATGTTTAGTGGAGACTTAAAAAAATAAAAACAGATTATGAGTGTGATCTCTGTGGAGAAACTATTGGTGGAAAATAGAGATACTATTATCACAAATATGAATTATAATCAAGTCATTATTTTAGAGATTTTGTCCCCATCAATTAATTGATGCATAAGAGACTGAATCCGTGTTTCCAAGCAGCAATTCTAAGGAGTCTAAAGGTTTTTCCTAAAGTTGTATCTTCTCAACTATGAATGTATGTTTCAAATCTGTTATGATTATGGTTACTGATCATCACCACCATCTTCTTAATTTCACTCATTCTACTCTGTAAACAGTTAGTTTTCCTCTTCTGCCTCATTTTCTGTCATGAAAATTCCTTCCCAGAAATTAAATGTATCCACAGCAAGGTAACATAGATGATGAATGTTATTGTGAATGAGAAGTCAGTGGAAGAGGATCAAAAAGTTTTTAATTTGAGAGAAATTTAAATGAGAAAAAATGAATCAACGGAAAAGGTGAGTTGAAGGATTCTCAAAGTGCCACAGAGGAAGGCGCAGGCTAAGGGGAGAGCTTGTTATTGGCTCTGTTGTTAGAGGCCACTTCATAAAGTAACAATACCAGACCTGAAAACTGCTTTTTAAAGAAAGATGTTCCATTTAACCAGTGAGTTCAGACTCACTGGAGCATTGTTATAAAAGCCAAGTAAATATAACACCATAAAACAGGTCTTAAAAGAATGATTCTGCAAGTAAAATGGAGGCTCTTAGGTCATCAGCTTTGGTTTCTGAGGTACCATAATCAGAAAACAGTCATAGACAAGTAGAGGTCCTCTGTTCTGAAGTGTGGAGGCTGAGAGCTACTCAACCTATAACTTTTTGCACTCTTTGGCTAGGTGACATGAGGGCACTTGGGTGGAAAAAGTGCAAGAAACTAAGGTACTTCATCAGGTCACAAGGAACCTGACAGTCTCATACTAATTTCACATTTTATGAAGGAGGAAAATATTTTTCTGATGCTCCTTTGTTGATTTCACTTTATCTCATTGACCAGAACTCAACTACATGACACCCCTGAAACCAAGAGGTCCCTAGCTTGGTTTATTGGCAGCAAAGAAGAGGGAGAATGCCTAGTGGGTAGACAACCACGAGTTCCCCTAGTTAATCATTCCTCTGTTCTACCAAATGCTTTGTTCCTGTTTCATCTGTGGGAACGACAGTCTGTCTCTGAGAGCATTAACATGAATCAATTGATAATTAAAGAGTTTTGAGAGCATGCGAGGTCACTGAGGCCACATTGAAGCATTCCCCAACTGCCTTCATGGGTGATACCTACACAAAAGGCCTTCTTCTCTGTGAGACTGACTTTGAAAACCTAGTATCTTCTTCTAAAAGGCAGCTCAAGCCCGGACTGGAGCATCAGGGCGCTCATTGGAGTCCTCAGCCGGTTCGCATTTGTTGAGGGCTCACTGTCTACAGGACCGCCTGAGGTTCTAAGATGACCCTCCCCTGACCTCTGGTTGTATACATCTGAATGAGAGGCTGAGCAGCACATATCAGATGTGTCTATTACATGCTATACTTTCTTAGAGCCTGGAAAAGTGGGGAGCCCAATGGCCTGGCCTATTCAGTAGCTCTGCTGGAGGATTGAGCCAGGCCTCAGAGAATGGAGGCATGTACAGAGCAAAGGAGAGGAGGGAGGGAATTCCTGAGCTGAAGGATACGCTGAGGAAAGCTCCTGACAGGAATGGGCAGGATGTAGGAGTGACATTTGTTCTAATCCTTTGAGATTTTCATGTTTTTCTCCTTAGAACTTGGAAGAAGCTGCCCAAAGTTGAGAACATGCCAAACATTAGCATTCATAATGCTATGATCTCTCCAAATGTAAACTGTATCCGCTGGAAAGTGCATGGAGACTGGGTTACTCAGGTAAAAAAAGAAAAAAGAAGAAGAGAGATTTAAGTAAGTTGGAATTTGCCATCCAGCCCACTCTCTCTGGGTATATCACCCAAGCAATCAAACAATAACAGTATGTACTCTTTAACTGGTCACCATTGGTCCTAAGATAACATTCTTAACCTAACTGAAAAGAAAAATAAATGCTACCTGAAATACCCAGAATGGTACAATGAAGTTTCTAGTGTAATAAATATTCGGCTTCTAGAAGCAGTGAAATTAATAAATTTGAACTTCCTAGCAAGCTGGCCTTGAGAGCCTCGCACCGCAAGTATTCTTTGGATCTGAAGGCAGTAAATGTGTTTTCTTTCTTTATATAGGAGTGAAAGCCAACTCAAATGACCCAAGTGTCTTCAGACCAACAATGTGATATGAACATGAGAAGGTTTCTCCCTGAGGTTTCTGTTGGCTCTGGAAAGCTAGTGTTTTTCAAGGGCATAAAAAAGATACTGTCCCTTATGTTAAGGCAGCTCAGAAAGCAAATGTAGAGTGAACATCCTATTTCAGGATAGAAGAGGGAGAGCAAGGGTCCTTTATGCTTCAAAGGCACACAGACTCTACCAGCATCTCTTTCTGCACATCAGGCTTAAACTAGGTAGAGAAGGGTTTTAATAAAGGAGACTACTACAAGAAAAGAAACCAAGAAAATATTCTTGAGTAGGAGGAAAAACAGAAAAACAATGAAACTTAATTGCTAAATAATAAAGGAAAATTAAAGGAGAGGAAAATTGGACTGATGAAATAGTATTTGTCTTAATGACTAAGGTCAATAACATTTTTAACACAAAGAAAAGAAAATGCCAACCTTGCAATAGAAAGGAAAGTGAATTAAGAAAGCTAGATTCAAAAAAGAACATAATCTGACTAAACGAGCACAGGTAGTCAGTCTTGCCATGTGTAATACAACGTGCTTCTCAAAGGTGATTAGCACAAAGCTGTTTTTTTTCCCATTTTTTGAGGTGTGATTTACACATCGTAAGAATCATCATTATAAGTGTATAATTAACAATTGTTAAGTTTACTGAGTTGTAGAGTTATCACAAAATCCAGTTTAAGAACATATTCAGCATCTCACTAAGATCCCTCTTAATCATATACAGTTCAGCCCCATTTCTACCCCCAGCCCCAGCAACCACAAATCTACTTTTTAACTTTATAGATTTGCATTTGCTAGCCATTTCCTGTAAATGGAACCATACCATTTGTGGTCTTTCATGCCTGACTTCTTCCACTTAGGAAAATGATCAGCATCAAAAGTTAGTTTCCATATACTTGACCCCCTTTACTCAGTTTACCCATGCCCCTTCCCCTTGGCCCTCTGGGAAACGTTTGAGTTTGTTTTGGTTTTATTTTGCTTGTCCATTTCTTGTGTTTCTTTATCCTCCACATACGAGTGAAATCATATGGTACTTGTCTTTCTCACTGATTTATTTCACTTAGCATAATGCCCTCGAAGTCCATCTATGTTGTCACAAGTGGTGACATTTTATCATTTTTATAACTGAGTAATATTCCACATCTTCTATATACATCCTTCCATCAAGAGGCTGTTAGATTGTTTCCATTTCTTGGCTATGGAAAGCAATGCCACAATGAACACAGGGGTGCAGCTATCTCTTCAAATTATAGTTTTCATATTCTTTGAATAAAATACCCAGAAGTGGAATAGGTGAGTCATATGGTATTCCATTCTTATTTTTTTTTTGAGGAAACTCCATGCTGTTTTCCATAATGGCTGTACTAGCTTAAATTCCCACCCATCTTGTGGTATCATTACACCCCCCGCAAAAAAAAAAAAAAAAAAAAAAAAACAAGAAAAAGATGTCGAGTGAATGTGGATAAGAGAGAACCCTTGTGTCCTCTTGCTGGGAATGCAAAGTGGTACAATCTCATATTCTTAATAAGGACTCCTGTGGGAGAAGAAGGTGCCCTGAGAGGAGAGGAGCTCCTCAAATCCCACTGAATCCTGTTTCTGCTCCTGACCCTGGCCCTCGGACCTGAAAGCTCTGACTCCCCAACCCTGGCATATCTATTTCAGAGATCAGCTCCTCATTTTCCAAGACAGGGCAAGTCTTTTCTCTTTCCCACTACAATACTCAGCATAGCTTCCAATTTCACTATGATGAATAGTGAAGGATATCTTGTTTTCTCATAACAGCTATGCAGGCAGCATTCTGAATTTCTCAGAAATGTCGAAAATAGTTAGTAGAAACCTTAGCACTGTCCATCAGACAGAATACTCAGAAATTACTTATTCTGAGGTTAGCCTTGAGCCTGTGTAAGCAAACGTCCACTCCCGCATACTCCATCAGGCCCCCTGTGTGTTTGCCCACACACAAACATGCGGTTTTTTAATGCATCTGTCCTCTGATCCAGTCGTTCCTTTCTCCATCTTGAAAGAATGTTTCACACATTGTTACAAACTGTTACATGAACTTCATGCTAATCATCATTTTCTCCTCTTTTTCATTTCTAGTTGAACTACTATGATTCTATCAAAGCCGTCATTTCCAGTTCCAACCACGAGCCCACTGCTCTTGTGATAGGTACTGCTTACGCTCCACGCATGTTTCTGATCTCCTTCTGTGTCAGAGCCTCCCTGGTATGTCTCCCACTGTCATCATTTCTGCCTTGCAACAGGCATCCCACACTCATAACTCCTGGTGCGACTCAGAATGTCACATCCTCCACAGTCGAATTTGCCTTGAATTTTATAAGCTTCACACTCCACTGCAGAATGAGGGAGGGAATGACTGTCACAGGGCTTCCCACATACTGAGAGCTCTATCAGTATTTGTTGAGTTGAAACAAGAGAAAAGTCCACTTTAAGCAACCTCGGGCTACACGGCTTGGCACCCCAAATGTTCAATCCAGGTGACCGAACAAGATCAACAGCCATTAAAAACTTGGCAGTGTCTCATGATCAGACCACATGATTAGAGTGTGGAAAGGTAAGGGTGGGAGGGGAGATTTTCTAATTAGAAAAAAGTTGACGATGACTACTTCACTGAGTCATGCAACTCAGAAATGGAAACCCAAGAACTTGAACCCAGGTCTGTCTGTCTTCAAAGCCTATGCTTGTAATGCTTGGACCAAAGCAATGTCAACATATGGAAGTGTTTTAGAATTCGAGTCTCAGTCTCTCCTCAAAACTGAGTCCACATTTCAAATAGGAGTTCTGTGTTATTGGGGTAGTTATAAAGTCTGAGAGACCTCCTTTAATTATAATTTTTTCCATTTTTCTATATTACTCTTTTTTTTACAACTTTTTCTAATAACTTGGCCCTTGAAGACCTTCTCAATTCTTCATGTTTACTTTGAATTAAACTTCACGCTTATTTTGTGAGGTTCTTGAAAGTATGTTGGAAAGTCCCATGCAATATATTCATGTTGAATGTTCAAGTGGATGCAGCCAATTCCTTACTTCTGTTGGGTATTTACTAATTTATAAAGAACTTTTGCCAGTGATTCTCAATCTTGGATGCCCACTGGGATCATCATGGAGGTTGGTGGGGGCTTGTAGATCTGGTTACCTGGGTCTTACCCTTAGATACTCTGACTTAATTAGTCTTGGATATAGCCTAAGCATCAGGAATTTAAAAGCTCCACTAATGATTCTAATAATGTGGCCAAGATTAAAAACCACTTTTCAAGGGGATCTGGCCTAGGCATGTATTTTCTAGATCCTTTCCAAGATCAAGAACTATTCACATGCATTATATGTATTATTTTCTTCATGGCATCCAGGTAAGGTATAAATCATGTATGCCCCCATTTTGCAGATAAGGACAGAGAAGAGGGGAATGCTGGGAAGGTAAGAGTTGTTTATCACCAAGAGAATAATTATAACTTGAGTCTCTTCTACATGAGATTTTTTCCAGTATTTCATTTGCTGGAATTACCTTCATCTTTTTTCTCTTGACCTTCATACTGCCCTATACCTTCTATTCTTCCTTCTCCCAGCTCCATTCCTGACCCCACCTGTGTATTTGAAAGACCTGATTTGAGCTCACCGCACAGTGCATTTGTAATGAAAAAAATACTTACCACCATTTTAAGAAACTCAGAGTCAACCATCCACCTAATGAGGACAGTCTTTTTTTTTTTTTTTTTTAAGTGATTTTCGTCTTAGCTATGCCTGAGCATTTCTGAGCATTGGGAAGGTCAAACTTCTAGATTTTTTCCCTTATTTTTATCCTCTAGTATCTTGTTCCAGTTGCTACTGAATATCGTGGAATTTCAGCTATGAGTCATGCCTGTGGTCTCAGCCTCCTATGAAGCACCACCTTGCTTCTTTCTTGACAGAAATCTGTCAGGCAGCCCCTTCCACCTCTGATTCATTGTCCTTGAGCTCACATAATTCAAGGAAAGCCTCCTTTAGAGATTTCTGATTCACTGACATTTAAATCAACAAAGTGTTAGAGCCACAGTGGTTAAGAAGTTTCTTAGGAATTTTCGTTAGACTTTCTTGGAACTAGGAAATTGTGATTTTCTAGAACAACAATTGATATGAATCCTAAGAAACTAAAAGGCAGTTTTCAGAGACTGAAGCAGCTCCAAATTCAGTGTTTGGGCAGAACAAAAGCAATGAATTCAGTACAGGATATCTGAGTTCTAGCCCCAACTCTGCCACTAACCGAGCTGTGATCTTGGACCTCATTTTTCTCTCTAGTTCAACAAGAAAGTTGGATGCTAACCCTAAGAGTCCATCCAATTCATATTCACAGATCCCTCATTCTGCTGTTAGTCTCCTATTCATTCACTTTTCCTTCTCACGTTGCTGAAAGCAAGGGCCTCTAGAATTGTTTACACTAAACCACTATTATGTGTCTTTAGAAATCTAGTTAACTCTATTATAGAAAGAATCATCCCCTTTCCCAGTCAACCTCATTGTAATTTTTCTGTGTCAGGTATTTGTGATGTGCCACACATTAAGCTAAAATGAAAATATTGAGGCTCAGTTGCCTTTGGGGCAAAACTTCTAGAAAGAGTTGCCTATGCTTGTCTTTTCCAATACCTCTCTTCCCAGTCTATCTAAAACCTGTTCTAAGCTGGTCTTTCTCTCTGCCACACCACCAACTCACTCTCATAAGAGTTACTAGTGACCTCGTGTTGCTAAATCTAGTGTCCAATCCTTACCCCTCTCGCTCTTTTGAAACAACAGATCACTCCAGCTTCCCTCCTTCCTTGGCTTCAAGACACCAGCCGCTCTTGGTTTTCTTTTCATCTCCCTTGTTGCTCCTTTTCTCTCTGATTACTTGTTCCTCCGCATTTCCATGATTTAATGTTGGAGCTGCAGAGCTCAGCCCTTGATCTTCTCTTCCCTATCTGTATCATTCCCTCTGCTTCCCTTCTAGTACCATTACCATCCATTTCTAAGTGTGTAACTTTAGCCTGGCCCCCTCCCTGAATGTCAGTCTGCCTTGTACCTCTAAAGGACATCTTCACTTGGCTAACTCATATATGTCAAAATTAAGTTCCAACCTGAATCCATTCCTTCTACCTCACACCATATTGTTCTTCTCGTTTGGTTGTAAGTCCATTTTTCCCAGTTGCTCTGGTCAAAATATAGTCATCACCTTGATTCCTCTTCATAACCCACATTGACCCCGTCTTCATAAGACACGCCAAGGGCCCCCAACCACTGCTACTATCTAGTGCAAACCAAAATCCCTTCCTTAGATGAATGACTAAAAGTACCTGACTATTCCCACTATTTCTACCCTGCCCCTACAGTCTATTCTCCATGCAGCAGGCAGAGAGACTTATAAAACTAGCAGTCATATCTGTCCAAATACTCCAGTGAGTCCCCATCTCACTTCACGTAAAAACCAAAATTCTCTGGAGTCCTGGGTGTCAGTGCAACTCTTAACATCTCTTGCCTGAGTTCCTACTTCTTTCTGCACTTGCTGTGATCCAGCTACACCAATATCCTTGACTAGAGGTAAGATCTTTTCACTGGTTTGTCCCTCTTCCTGGAAGGATCTCCCCATAAATATCAACATTGCTCATTCCTTCACCTCTTTTTTTCTTTTTAAGGACAGCTGCAGATAGGAATGAAGGCAAAAGAGGCAGGAAGAAAGAAGATGAAGAAACATTTTATTCATTTTATTTAGTTGTTTATCTTTGCTGTTCTCCCCAGCCCTGGGTCTTGAACCTGGATCCTTGGGATATATGTAGATTGCTCCAGTGGACTTATTAGTTGAGCCACTAAGGTGCACCAACTCCTCACCTCTTTGAAGTCTTTGCTCCAATGTCATTTCTCCATTGGGCCCTCCTTGCCTGCTTTATTACACATTAAAATAGCCCAGTCCCTTCTCCTAGCATTCCAAATCCTTTTTACCTTGTTCTGCCTTCATTTGAAACCTGCATTTAATCACCTTTGAATATATTATACATTTATTTATTATGTTTATTATTTATGGCAAAAACCCAGGAAAATGGGTTTTTTGTTTCGTTCACTGTTATGTCCCACATACTTAGAGTAGTACATGGCATAAAATAGGTACTCAACAAGTATTTGTTGAATGAAATTATTTGTAAAGTCAGGAAACAAAGAACATCTTTCTCCCAGTGCAGTTCTCTGAAGCAATGCACTCCAGGAAAACTAGTTCTGTAGTGACAAACTTGTCAGCTGTTCCCTTGTGGCCTCTCCTTCATTCACCCTTCATTATGTCCCCACAGCATCCTCTGCACACATCGCTGCGCCGGCAGGTATGTTCATACGCACATATCCACATGCATACACATGCTCTCTCATCCACTGTGTGCTGTAGCTCAAGAACCTCACCCCTAATGGTCACTAGGGAGTCATAACCTTGTCAGGAAACAAGAAGATGGTTCAACCCATTCCTGCAACTCCCTTTGAATTGATTCTATTTCTGGAAAGATCCCTCTCAGAGACCCTTTAGGATCTTTCACTATATATTTCTAGACTCAAAACTCAGCTTAAGGTCAAGTACCTATTTCCAAGTGGGCTTACCTCAAGCAAGAGGAAAAACATAGCAGAAGTAACCAACAATTACAGAGAGGGATCTGCAGTATAGGAAGTGCTTTCAAGTGCTTTCTTCCACTAAAAGGTAATCGAAAGCAGATATCTCTGGCTTCATTTTGGTTACTAAGGAACAAGAATTGAAGACATATTTGGTCTAGGACATAGAGAAACCAAGGCTGGACTTTGATTGTCCTCCCTCCTGCAAGCCTGAGCAGTATCCCATTTTGTGACAGCAGATTGTGGGCTCCCATCGCAGAGAGAAAATTGATGGAAGAAGGACTGAAAGAAAGGAAATGTGGGAAGAAGAAGCCCCAAGATCCACCTTGAAACAGGAAGAGTGAACTCTGGGGGAACCCATCCACCTCACTACTGACCCCATGGACTACTCTGAGCCATGAGTGTGGCAATGCCTCTGGGTCAGCCCTGATGCTAGGACCCACAGTGGACAGACAGCATTCACCTTCCTCCAGGATCCCAGCACCTGAAGACGTACCTGTTTGTTGCTGTGTGGGGATCTGAACCTGCCTTGAATCTGCTTTAGGTTTCCATGGCGACTGCTTAAACTTTCATCATCCTTCCTTCAGACCTCGGGGAAGAGCTATGCTCTCTGGTTTCCATGACGACCACTTAAATGTCTAACTGCCTGGCTCTGTTAGAAAAGAACTGCTAGAGATCATGCAAATGAACGGGCTGCTTTCCTTTACTTCAAAAAATAGCAATAAAGTGACACACCTGCTTAAAAGTTTCAGATCTCTGCTGATAACAAGAAGGGTGAAAGTGTCAAACTGTTTTATGAGGAGGGTTTACTGTATTGCTTTGGCACGTCAAGTGTTCATCCACACATACAAGCTCATGCTGCCTTAAGTAATTATCTACACTCAGTACTTTCCCTCCCCTCCCTGCTGCCTGGAGGATGAAAGACCTTCAAGTTCAAGGCCGTTTACCTTCCTCCACACCATCTAGGAGGAAGGGAAGAAGAGCAGTAACTAGCCAATCACCCTGCCCCACCCAGCCAGCCCTCAGCACTGTGGACAGAAGCCATGGAGAACAGGGCTGTCATCTCCACTCATGTTTCAATAAACTGGCCAAGGGTGGCCCAGAACTGAGACTCCAGCCCCAAATCATGAAGAAATCATATACCTCTGTCATTCACACAGGACTCCTCATTCTAATTAGAATTCATGGGATAGAGAGCAGCCGTGCAATTCAGAGGAGGTGCTCAGAGCAGACAGCTAAGGGTCCCCTGCAGCTTTGTCAGAAACACCCCTGTCCTTCACCACAGTGACATGTCCCTAAACCAGAAATCCCCAGAGGCAACAGTGGGTTGAGTAGCCACAGACGGATTTAAATGTATTTTGAAAAAAGGATATCAACCTTTCAAAGTCTGGAATTTTGCAATGAAAATAGATTCCCTACTTGGAAAAATCAGCAGACAGACATCTGAGCTCTGCTTCACGATGGATCGCAGCAGGACCTTCCCCCCAGGAATGGACCAACTTCCCATACACTCACTTTGCTGA
Source organism: Solenodon paradoxus (assembly GCA_004363575.1). Taxonomy (NCBI): domain Eukaryota; kingdom Metazoa; phylum Chordata; class Mammalia; order Eulipotyphla; family Solenodontidae; genus Solenodon; species Solenodon paradoxus. The sequence goes on along the minus strand of RJWH01003146.1, from coordinate 39,830 downwards.
ACTTTTCTGAATAGCAAATTCTTTTCCCTATTCCTAAAAAGCAGTTGAACTTGTAACTTGATATAGCCAGCACAACGCCCAGACATAACCAATTATTCCTTGACCAGTTACAGAAGCCACAATGAAAGCAAATACTTCTCTGTAGGAAGGTGACCAGGGAGCTAAGGATGACATGCTCTTCCATTTTCTTCTCCAAGTTTCTTTCAGTCAGCTCCAACAAGGCTGAGGTCAGAGGTCAGGGTGAGCCAGATGGGGTGGATGGGAGATGCACTGGTCAGAGTACCAAGGAGTCCCTTACTGAACGTCTGTTGAAATAATGTCTTTTACCTACAGGAAGGCTCTGAATTGCTTCTGTGGCATTCTTTTGTCTGATGTTGCTATTTTGATGCTCTTATTCAATGGATTCATAAACCATTAACTCCTTTGACTGAAAATATCTATTAGAGTAATTATAGGAGAAAATCATCCAGTTGGTTGATGAAGCTGATAGGTTAACTCAATGAGCCCCAATTTAGGAGACAGACATTCCTGGGTTGGAGATTTGCTTCCATCATTTTCTTAATGACTCATTTCCCAACCACTCCGGTGTATGTTTTCTTCCCTGTAAGAAGGAAGTTTTCTTCCCTGTCATTTTCTGTGAGGCTCACACAAGATCGTGTATGGAAAAGTCTTAACATAATGTCTGTCACTTGACAGAGGTTTAATAAAAGTTTCCTCAGGATGAGAAAAACTTCTTCAGGCTTCGTCTTTCCCCATGTGTCTCTTCTTGCTCCTTTCTAGAGAGGAGGGGAAAGTCTCACTTTTCTTACACACATCTCTTTCCTCCTTTAGTTTCTTTAGTCTCTTTAGTCTCTCTGTGGTTTAATACCTGGGGTTGAAAAGTGACAAAAACACTCGTCATCACTGAGCGCAGACCTGGGACAGCAACTTGACAGAAAATTGGCTGATCCTATCAGAAAACTGTGTTTTGTTTTTCTGTGACTATTTTTAGGGTGCACTATGGGAACAACAAATATCAAGCAAAAGATGAAAGAGATAAGGGATGTTAGAAAAGACATGGAAGCAAGAAAAAGCCAAACGTTCCTGGGTTTACCCCAAAGGCGAACAGAATGTGATCAAACAGTTTTTCACGTCTACAGAGGAGTCAAGGCGTTTTCATTCTGTAAGAGGAAGAACTTGCTGCTGACAGCTGGAATGGATAGAATAATTAGAGTCTGGAATCCGTATCTGCCTGGGTAAGTTTTTTTCTCCAACTAACAGTGCCATTGATCTAGTAATGCATACAGAAACAGGCCTGGGGATCACCAATTTCCTTTAGAATCATTGAAGAACCCCTACTTTATTTAGACCTCTGCACCCAACCTGGGAAACTTCTATTTGTGGCCTTTAAAGCTTCATTGCGGGGGCGAAGGGGGGGCATTCTAATAAGCAGCACACTTATAATGTAAACTTCTTACAAAGACAAGGAGATTATGTAGACTCACCATTAACTCCATTTTGGAATGATTTTCTTTAATCAGATTGCTAACTCCTCTATAATAAATCATGATCAGGTACAGAGAACCTTTAGGGGTTTTATGTGTCCTCAGTGTACTTTCTATGAACCGCACTCAGATGGTCCTTTTTACCCTCATGTCCCCACTGGAGTTGCTTAGCCCCATCTGAATTAGTAACTGACTTCCCAAACCCCAAGGCATAGCAGAACTGGCATAAAAAAAATGGGTGCTTCTGGCAATGTAGCAGGGTAGAAAATAGGTCAGTTATTGAAGACGTATTGTTGTCGCACCCTCAGTGTGTAATCACTATTCTCCTTAGAATCAAACCCAAATCTTTCAGCAAGTGCCCCTCCAGAGCAAAGGCTCAAAGACACTTCCTTGACAACAATAGTAACTATCATTTTATTGAGCACCTACTTTGTCCCAGCACTATGCAACACATACATTCTCTCTAATCTTTACAGATAAAGTAACTGAAGCTCAAAAGAGGTAAATAACTTTTGAAAGTAATAGCAGAATGGGAGTTCCAAGACAAGTTTGACTTGTTCTAAATGCTGCTTTCATTTCCATTGACGTGTGTTGAAGACTAAAAGGGAACGAAAAATGGGCATTGATAGCAGGGATTTGGGGATAAGAACAAGTCATCTGCAAAGCTTAGGATAGGTCAGTAGGAGACTCATAAGGTGATTCTGTCCCTTTCAGCAGAAGCAGACCACAGCAGAACCCTAGCAGTGAAGCCGGCAGGGTCTGATCTTGCTGCTGTCACTCTAGACTCTAAGCAAGGACTGCAGCCTTGATTTCCTTGTTTATAATGGTGATAACATAAGCACCCACTGTTAGAACAGTAATAAAGATGATAAATGAGATAACCCATGTAGAACACTCGCCCCAGCATTGGATGCCTAATAATAAGTAGGAAAGAAAAAATTATTTCCTGCCCACTTCTATTACGGTTGACTCCCAGTTGTCTGGTGATTGAGAACAATTTGCATAAGTGGCTTGGTTATAAAAAGACATTGAAAGGATTAAAAAATGGTGTCTATGGGGAATGGGGCACTGAGAGACCGCACAGGGGAAAAAACCACAGTTTCTCAGAGCCAAACAGAAAAAGGGATTTTCCTGCTTCAGCATCAGCCACAACAACTTGGAGAACAGAAGAAGACTGACAGCCAGCTCTACAGGTGGATGAGGGGACGGGGATTTAACAAAGAGTAAAGCAGCAAAGGGGAGCCCCCAGAAAGGAGAGGTTCAGGATGCGGACACGATCTGCCTTCCCCGACCAGAGCCCAACTGGAGCGGCGTGGGCCACACTGACATTCTAAAGAGTGCAGAACAGTCACGGTGACCTCCAGCGCCCACCTGGGGTTCGAGATAGTAGAATCCCACTGCTGAATCCCTCTTCTCCTGGTGCAGACAGCACGGGTAGCCCCGCTGATCTCTAGCAGCGTGAACTCAGAGCAGGGAGCTGTAAGCCTGAGCCAAACTGCGCTGAGGAGGGGTCTCAGTGAATGCTGCTGGCAACTCTTGGCTAGAAAAAGTCCAAAAGGAGAAAACTGGAGACAGAAAGAACAGGAGCATACAGGTGCTGCACACCCTCCACTACATACCTGGGGGCTTGGGCCCCCCGGGAATTGAGATCCAGTGGCTAAGAACCTGGAAGAACAGCCTGTGGAAAGGACTTGACTCTAATGGTTTGGTGAATACAAGGGACATAAGCACAGCAGCAGACTCAGGTCACATAGCCCCAGCCAGCAGACTTCTACCAACAAAACAAGCCTACCTCCCCCTGCACCATAAGGTGGCAAAACTACATGCTCACAGATGACCATGACATCCCCAACCCCGCGCCCACCCCCACCCAGCAACTATCATCGCTCCCTGACACAGCAAGACACACTACGGAAGCCTGTAAGGCTCAAAAATACAAAATAAAACAAAAGTAGAGCGCCTCCTGATAGAAATAAAAACAAACAGATGAACAAAATCCCAAATCAGGAGGGGAATAAAAACCCACAACATACTCTGGAACTTCAGGAAATGGAGTTAGCTTTGTTAGAAATTAGCTTTGAAGATATGGAAGAATGGTTTTTCTAACAGAGAAAGAATTCAAGTCTGCAATCATAAAGAAAGTCAGAGAATTAAAAGAAAATTCAGATTAACAAAACAAAAAGTTTAAACAAATAATTAAGCACCAACAGGTGGAGATTGAAGCTCTACAGAAAAAAACTAACAGCAACACAGGACTTAAAGGAGATAATTCACGAAGCTAAGAATAATATAGAAATCTATGGAACTAGAAAAACCCAAATGGAGGAAAAGATCAGTGATATACAGGATAGTAATGCAGAAAGGAGGCAAGAAGAAGAAGAAAAATAAATTAAATGCAAACAAAATGAAGAAAAACTCAAAGAACTGTCTGACACCATCAGGAAGGCAACAATAGAATACTGTGTATCCCAGAAGGTGAAGAGAAGAGAAGAACAGAGAACATCTTCAAGGCAATGATGGCTGAAAACTTCCCAAATCTAGAACAAGTAATGAACATATAGGTCAACGAAGCAAACAGAACACCCAATTACATAAATCCTAAAAAAACTACACCAAGACACATAATTGTGAAAGAGACAAAGAAAGAATTCTAAAGGTAGCCAGGGGAAAAAAAAAAAAAAAAAAAAAAAAAAAAAAGGAAAAAAAAAAAAAAAAAAAAAAAAAAAAACGGTAACATATAAAGGCACTTCTATCATACTAACCTTAGACTTCTGAACAGAAACCTTGCAGGCTAGAAGAGAATGGAATGATGTCTTCAAAATACTTCAGAACAAAAAATAACAGCCAAGAATACTACATCCTGCAAAATTCTCTTTCAAATTTGAGGGAGAAATTAAGGTTTTTCCCAACAAATGAAAGCTAAGGGAGTTTGCAACCATGAGACCTCCTCTACAAGAACTGTTAAAAGAAGTCCTACTCGCTAAACCAAAGAAGAAAAACGTCATAAAAATATAACAAAGTAACAAAGAGATCAACATAACCAGAAAACAAAAATCAAAATGGCAGTAGCAAGTTCTCAAATGTCAATAATTACTATAAATGTAAGCGGATTGAACTCACCAATCAAAAGGCACAGAGTTGCTAAATGAATTAAGAACATAACCTAACTCTGTGTTGTCTACAAGAAATTCGTCTTAGGTCGAGAGACAAGCAACAGCTTAAAGCAGATGAATGAAAAATGGTACTCCAGGCTAACACTGAATCCAAAAGAGAAGGAATAGCTATATTCATATCAGATAAGGTAGTCTTTCAACCAAAGAAAATTAAAAAAAGATAAAGATGGACATTATACAATGATAAAGGGATCAATACAACAAAAAGACAACACTTATTAACATTTATTCACCCAATAAAGGAGCACTAATATATTAAGCAAATATTAACAGATCTAGATAAGGATATTGACAGCAACACAATAATAGTAGGGGACTTCAATAGTCCTCTCTCAGTAAAAGACACATCATCCAGACATAGAATCAACAAAGAAGCAAGACATTTAAACAACAAAATAGAAAAAGTGGATCTAATAGACATATACAGAGTATTCACCCAAAAACTGTAGACTACACATTCTTCTCAAGTGCTCACGGAACGTTCTCAAGGATAGACCATATGCGGGGACACAAAACAAGTCTCAGTAAATTTTCGAAGGTTGAAATCATATCTAGCATCTTTTCAGATCACAATGGTATCAAACTAGAGATCAAAGGAGAAAGAGAAGAAAACTGAAAAAAAGTGGAGGTTAAACAACATATTGTTGAGCAACCAATGGGTGAAAGAGGAAATTAAGCAAAAAAGTTAAAATTATCTGGCATCAAATAAAAATGAAGAAACGATGTATCAGAATCTATGGGATGCAGCAAAAGCAGTAATAAGAGAGAAACTTTTAGCGATAACAATCCTACCTCAGAAAACAGGAAGAATCACAAATAAAAAACCTAAGCCATCACCTAAAGGAACTAGAAGAAGCAGAAAAACAGAAGCCTAAATTCAACAGAATGAAAGAAATAATAAAGACTATGTCAGAAATCAATTAAATACAGATCTGAAAGACTATTCAAAAAAATCAATGAATCCAAAAGTTGGTTTTCCAAAAGAATAAACAAAATAGAAAGACCATCAGCCAGACTCACAAAAAAAGAGAGAGAAAACACAAATAAATAGAATCAAAATGAAAAAGGAATAATCACAATAGGTACAACAGATATACAGAGTACTATAAGAGAATACTACATACAAGTATGGCAACAAAGAGAATAACCTAGAAGAAATGGACACATTTGTGAAAAGGTACAATATCCCAAAACTAAACAGAGAAGAGCTAGAAGCCATGAACAGATCGATTACAAGCAAGGAAATTGAAACAGTGATCAAAAACCTTCCCAAAAACAAAAACCCTGGACCAGACAGTTTCACTAGTAAATTTTACGAAGCGTTCAAAGAAGAATTAATTCCAATCGTCCTTGAACTCTTCCAAAAAATAGAAGAGGGAAAACTTCCAAACACTTTTCATGACATCAATATTATGCTGATTCCAAAACCAGAAAAAGATTGCACCAAAAAAGAAAACTATAGACTAATATCCTTAATGAAAACTGATGCAAAAATTCTCAACAAAATACTAGCAAATCAAATTCAACAGCATATAAAAAGACTCATGCACCATGATCAAGTGGGATTTATTCCAGGGATGTAGGATGAGTCAACATATGCAAATCAATAAATGTGGTACATTATATCAATAAAACAAAGGGCAAAAAACCACATGATCCTCTCAATAGATGCAAAAAAAGCATTTGACAAGATTCAACACCCTTTTTATGTCAAAAATCTTCCAAAAAAATTGGTATAGAAAGTATGTACTTCAACATAATTAAGGCTATATATGACAAGACTACAACCAACATTGTACTCAATGTAGAAAAACTTAAAACTTTTCCCCTAAGATCAGGGACAAGACAAGGATGTCCACTCTCACCTTGGTAATTCAACATAGTGCTGGAGATCCTGGCCAATGCAATTAGACAAGAAAAAGATATAAAAGTATTCAAATAGGAAAAGAAGAAGTGAAACTATCACTTTGTGCAGATGATATGATAATATATAGAGAGAATCCCAAAGAATCAAATTAAAAAGCTGCGAGAAATAATAAACATAGTAAAGTGACAGGCTACAAAATTAATATTAAAACATTTTTCACATTTCTGTATGCCAATAATGAAATTACAGAAAGAGAACTGAAAAAAAAAATACTGTTTACAATTGCAACAAAAAATGAAATGCTTTGGAATAAACCTAACCAAAGAGGTGAAGGACCTATACTATGAGAACTATAGGACATTGTGCTAAAAGAAATAGAAGATGACACAAAGAAATGGAAAGATATTCCATGCTCATGGATTGGAAGAATCAACATAATCTAAATGACCATACTATCCAAGGCAACATATTGAGTCAATGTTATCTCCATCAAAATTCCAGTCTATTCTTCACAGATATAGAACACTAATGAAATTTATCTGGAACAACAAACAACACAGGATAGCAAAAACAATCCTCAAGAAAAAACCAGCAATGGAGGAGTCATGTTCTCTGACTTCAAACTCTACTACAAAGCAATAATAACTAAAACAGCATAGTACTGGTATAAAAACAGAAAGACAGATCAATGGAACAGAATTGAAAGTCCAGAAATAAATCCACATATACATATGGACAGATAATTTTTGACAAAGGAGTCAAAAACTCACAGTGGGATAAGGACAGCCTCTTTAGTAAATAGTGCTGGGAGAACTGCTCGATTACATGCAAAAGGTTGAAACGACACCATTACCTAACACCATACACAAAAAGTAACTCAAAATGGATTAAAGACCTGAACAAAAGACCAGAAAACATCAAACACATAGAAGAGAATGGAGGCAAAACAATATTAGACCTAGACCTAAGAGATATCATTGGCAACTCAACTTCCGTTGCAAGGCAAATAAAATCCAAAATAAACAAGTGGGATTACATAAAACTAAAAATTTTCTACTCAGCAAAAGAAACTCACATAAAAACAAAAAGGCATTCAATTGAACAGGAGAAGACATTTGCCTCTCACACCACAGATAAGGGGTTAATATCTAAGATATACAAATAACTAAAAAAATTGGACTACAAAAACACAAGCAATCCAATCAAAAAATGTGCTGATGACCTTAATAGACACCTCTCCAAGAAAGACATACAAATGGCCAACAAGTTCATGAAAAGATGCTCTACATCTTTGTCATCAGGGAAATACAAATCAAAACAATGATGAGATGCCACCTCACCTGGGTAAGAATGGCTATTATAAAAAAAAAAAAATGAAAATAATAAGTGCTGGAGAGGATTTGGAGAAAAGAGAACTTTAATTCACTGTTGGTGGGAATGTAAAGTGGTGCAACCATTCTGGAAAGCAGTATTGAGAGTCCTCAAAGAATTGAGAACAGAAATTCCATATGACCATTCTTCTACTGGGAATTTACCCCAACGACACAAAAACACTTATCCGAAGAAGTATATGCACCCCATGTTCAATGCAGCACAATTCACAATAGCTAAGAGCTGTAAACTACCTAAATTCCCATCAAATGAGGAGTGGATAAAAGAAGATGTGGTACATATACACCATGGAATACTATGCAACCATCAAAAAGGGAGGGATCCTGCCATTTGCAACATGAATGGACTTGGAGAGAATTATGCTTAGTGAGATAAGCCAGAAGGAGAAGGACAGACATCATATAATAGCACTCATATGATGGGTAAAGAGAAAACAAATAAATGTCATAAATTAATCAACACTAAAATGGGGAGTGGGGGAAGAGAAAGAGACGGAGGAGGAGAGCACGACTGCAAACAACTATGGACCCTTAGAGATGAGAGACAAAAGGCAAATCAGGGGGTACCAAAGTGACGGGGAAGGAATGAGAGAAATGGGATGAAGGGAATAAACTAAACGAAGGGATTAAAAAAGGCAAGGGCAGTATTGTAAATCTACTATGCTATTTGTAAATGTAAAAATATCGATATCCCTATGTACACCTCAAAACAAGTCATTGTTAAAGTGCAATATCCCTTCAATAATAATAAAAAATAAAATTTAAAAAGTGCACAGAAAAATATGAAATTAAATTAAAAAATAAAATAAAAAGACACTGAGCTCTTCCCCCAACCTCAGCCTTGCCTCCCTTCTCACTACACATCCAGCCCTGAGACCCTGAGAAGTACTGTGATTCCTCAGCATTCCTTAAAATAAACTTATCCTAAAAATACGCTCCCCTCAGATCTGACTACTGTTGACTCCAGCCTGATAGAGCAACAACCTACCCTGGAATCTCTTCCAACCCCACCCTGTGCTCTTCCTCATTCATTCCTTTGACAGTGATATTGTCAGCAGTTGTTAAAACAAAGCTCCATCTCACACTGACTTATGGCGCTGTAACTAGGTATTTGGCTTCCTTTTATCACACAGGATATATACTTGTGTAATTTCAGAGTGAGACAGAACCCTCCTCCAGGCTGAATAGGACTGCCAGATCTGGGTCAATTTAGTCTTGCATTTTTATTTAGAAATACAAGATAGAACTGCTTGTTGTTCATCTGTTCTTGTTCCATTCTAGAAAACCAACAGGTATTCTGAAAAGCCACACAGCTCCAGTGATCTACATCCATGTAACTGCTGAAGATAACACAATATTTTCCATGTCTACTGACAACACTATTAAGGTCTCTCCCCTTTTATGTTTTGGTTCATTATCCAATATGGTTTCATATATTCCTTTCATGCTCTCTTCCTCTCCTCTTTGTAGCTTCAGGGGCCTCTGCATCAAATGGTATTTACATTTTTGAGTTTGCAATTGAAGGGTAGGCTCAGAGATTTTCTAGAGCTGGTGTTTTTGGTTGAGGTGAGTAAACCTTAGAGCATTTGAGTCCTCGTTTGATATGTCCCAAGATTCCCTGTGAGCATGTATGATGGAAGAAGGGGAAAGGGAGCAGGGGACAGAATGAACAGAGGCAGCAGCCCTTGCCACTATTGGTCATCATCTTACTTTGTAATTCACATGGGCAAATGGGTCTTTTCTGAAATGCTGTCTGCAAGGTTTAGCATGTACCCATTTCTGGGCCTGGTGGAGGAGGTAACACCACCAGTCATTTTGTTTGCCTTCACACCTTCCTTTGCAGCTACAGTCCCATCCACTTCTAAAAGTGGGTTAAAATGTGATCTATGTAATGCACTATTTTTAGACAGAAAAAAAAGAAAAGAAAAAGAAATCTCCCTGACTTGCTTCATCTACCATTTCATATGGTTTTCCAGTGAATATGACAAGTTTTCACAATTCATTCACCTTCTTTCTGGAATGTTATAGAACTGAAGGAGGAAATTTAAAGTGGTCTGTGTGAAAGGAACGCCGGAACCTCAGGAGGGAGCTCAGTATCACTGCTTTGTACAGGTGCACAAACCAGCTCTGAACAGGCAATGATAAATGAGTGATAGATGTTAGGGGCTAAATTATGTCCCCTCGAAGTTCTGTATTGAAATGTTAACCCCCTTCACCTTAAATGTGACTGTGTTTGGGATGTTGAAAGAAGAAATGAAGATTAAATGAGGTCTCATGAGTGAATCTAATCCAATAGGACTGGTTTCCTTAGAAGAAAAGGATAGCAAGACTTGTAACCATGGAGTAACCCTGTGAAGGCACAAAAAGGTGATCATCTATAAGCCAAGTAGAGAGGGCTCAGGATTTATGTGAAATTTCCAGAATAGGCAAATTCACAGGAACAGAAACTAGTTAGTAGTTTCCAAGGGATGGAGAAAGGTGATAATAGGGAATGGCTGTAAACGGACGTGGGGCTGCTTATTGGAGTAATAAAAATGTTTTGAAATTAGATAGTGAGCCTGGTTGCACAACTCTGAATGGTCTAAAATCCACTAAATTGTACACTTTAGAATAAAGATGCTGTGGTATGTGAATTACATCTCAATAACATTGCTGTTGTTTTTTAAAGGAGGGAGAGAAGCGAGAGAAGAATCAAGGTAACACCAAAGTTTGGGGTCTGAGCCAAAGTCTAAGATGGGGAAGATGGTAGTGAGAGGAGCTTAGACCCAGAGCTGTCGTGGCATGTTGGGAAGAGTCATCTGAGTTTAGGAGAGATGGCAGGGCTAGAGATATAAGTTGGAGAGTCATAAATATTTAGATAGGATTAACCATGGAGTGAATGAGGGCTCAAAAAGCCTGAGATCTCAAAGAGCATAAAGGAGAGAAAAATCTGAGCACAGAGGTGCTGTGATGTTCTAGGATTTCTCTACTTATGGGATCCAACATGATGCCTGTATAGTGAGAGCTTGGACTTCTCCCATGCCAGTGATGAGGATATGTTATATAAAATTAGGTCTTGAGCTCAAGTCCAAAACCCAAACTCAGTTCAGTCCTCTGAACAAATTTGATTAAAATGGTAGGATTTCTGAACTTAAGTATTTGATTTATTTTCAAAATCAAATTCATACAAAGGCAGCCTCCAAAGTCGCAAAGTTGGAAGCTTCATATTTTTAATGAGATTTTCCCCCCAAAACTTGTCATCAACAGATAATCACAATTCTGTATGTGAGACCACATCTCCTGTCCTATTTTCTTTTCCTACTGCCTCTCCATTTTCTTCCAGTCTAAACTCATGATTACAAGATTAGCATCTTGCCTGTGATGATTGAGGCATATTGAATCACTTCTCAAAGTATGTTTAAAATATATTGAAATCCTATCTTGGAAATATGGTGTGTAATTTACTTCAGAATATATTATTCCTATCAAATAAAAATTAATCAACTAGGAATCAAACAGCTAAATTTCTAGCGCACCTTTTCAGATAGTCTTCATTCTCAGAACTGATTTTGCATCCCAAATATTTCACTTTTCTAAATATAGACAAAATACTTCTGGATTCTACTGGTTTCTGTCATTCTCTAAAGGAGAGAAAAGTGAAAGATTTGGACTTCTGTTTTATGTTATTTTCTGTAAAATTAACATTGCATACTGCATGTAGGGCTGTTTTTTTAATCAAAAGTGATTAGAATAGAAAGATATTTCTTGGAAGAAAAATAGCATTGTAAATTAGTTACTAAAACATTGGTCTCTATAATAAATAAAACTAATACTTCCTAGGTTGAAACAATCAGTTTATTTCTGTCTACTGTAATAATCCAAGGCCATTGAAGGATACTTCTTCTCCCATTCAAGAACTAAACTTAGTGTGTCCTGGTGACTCAAGGGTTAAGTGCTTTCCTGGGGCACAGCCCACATACAGCCCAAAGATCTGGTTTTGCAGCCTGGGGTTGATGATAACAACTAAATTGAACAACTAAATAAAATACTTCTTTCTCTTGCTTCCTGACTTCTGGCTGCCCGCTTGCCTTCCTTCCTCTTAAAAAGTTTTAAAAAATAAAAACAAAAAATACAACCAATCTGTCTCCATCTAGAGCCGTACCTACCTAGATTCTCAGAGATTTCTCCACAAGGGTTCAGTGGATGTGAGAATTAGAGAAAGTGTCTCAATAATCTCAGCCATAAAAGCACATCCCGTCTCTCACATTCTACTGCTGAGTTCATAATGCTGGGCGGAGGGAGACTTGGAAAGGCCTTTCTCCCCACTTCCTAGTTACTTCCCAGCTACAATTTTGCACTCTGGATTTGGAGACAAGGCAAACACAGATGCTTTGGAGACATAGCGACTTGAGCCTAAGGTCTGAGTCCACACTACAACCAGTGTGAACTAAAATAAAAATAAAGTGCTTCCCCCTCCTCTCTCTTTCTGCCAGCCTGCCTACTCGCCTTCATTCCTTTAAAGAAAAAAAAAAAAAAAAAAAAAATCTGAGACTACCACAAACAAGAGGTGATTTTCTAAATGAGTTTGCTAACTACTGAAGAGAACTAAAGGGAAATAAACAGTCTAACCCCAACAAATAGCTTTCACTTTAGAGGTAAAGGCTTCAGGTCTCATGACAGCTGACTTGCTTCCTGGACTCTTGAAGGAGAGGAAAGCAGCCCCTTTCCATCAGATCCCACCCATTTTAATCATTACATTTTCCTGTGCTGCTCTGGAGGAAACGGTGCCTAAGACTGACTCTGGCTTTAGCTTCTAACTAAACTGGGGTGAGTCATTTCACCTCGCTGAAACTCAGTGGGTAATACCTACCTCCCAAAGTTGACTTAAGAATATATTAGTTTGCTCAGGCTAATGGAACAAAGTACCTCAAACTGGGTGACCTAAACAATAGAAATTCATTGTCTCACAGGTCTGGAGGCTGGGAGTCAGAAGTCAAAATGTCAGCAGGATGTTTCTTTCTGAGGGCTGAGGGGGAGAATCTGTTCCACGGCCTTCTCCGAGCTTCTGCTGGTTTGCTGGCAATCTTTGATCTTCCTTGACTTATAGAAGCATCTCCCACTATCGGCTTCCATCTTCTCATGACCTTCTACCTCTGCTTGTATCTCTCTCCAAAATCCCCTTCTCAGAAAGACACCAGTCACAGGGGATTAGAGGCCCGCCTTGCTCCAGTATCGCCTCATCTTAGCTGATTACATTAGCAAAACACCCCTATGTCCAAATGAAGCCATGTTCTAAAGGAACCAGGGTTAGACAACAGACAAATGTTGAATGTGGGGCCATAACTTAAACCATAACAAAGAGTGCCTGAAACAATGCATGCCAGGCATAAGACACCTGTGCGCTCACCTAACAACTGCCTTCTGATGATCCTGATCTTCCCAGTTTTATATTTGGTCCATTCTGCTCCTCCTCAGGATGCCTCCATCCTATGCAGTTTTCATCAGATCACAGAACGATAATGCAAGAGCATGGCATAACTTACGTCCAGTCACAATAAATGATTAGCAATAACACTATTAGTTCTAATCATATTGTACCATGTCCTCACCACGATCCTTTGCATTCTAGCTTTTATTGTTTAATGCCTTAAAAGAACTCTAAGGCAGGTACTATTCTTATTCCTCCTATTCTACATATGAAGAAACTAAGGGAAAGAGGTATAGTAATTTGCCCAAGGCCACACAGCCATAAGTAGGTGGTCCAGCGGGGATTCCATCCCAGCAGGGGGATTCTGCACCTCCATACCCTCAACCAAAGGCCATGCTGAGGTTTGTTCCCTGAGTCCCCCAAATCTTCCCAGGGGCTGGTTTTGAGGAAAGTATTAAGATATGGGAACATATCTGGGAGACCGAGGTAGCAGTGCACCACAAATCAGACCCATGGTGTCAACTGCTGTGAATGCCAGGTCCATGGGGAGTCACTGATCACCTTCCCAGGGGAGGGGCAGTAAAACACAGCTTCGGTCGCCTGGGCCTCAGCATTCCTGGCTCCTGGGTCCATGCCATTCTGGCAAAGGGGGCTCAGGTACAGGCTTTCCACTTTCTGCTTCCTATGCAAACCACAAAGGAATCCACCTTTCTTATTGGAAACCTTTTGGTTGGGAGGAGAGTGGATCATCGTTTAAGCTCTGGCCAAACCTAACCAGACTCCCTTCCCGAATAGGTGACAGATTTGAAAACACAGAAAAGTATACTGTTCAAAACCTCTGACTGCTTTTCCCCATTTTCTCTTCAGATCTGGGATCTGGAGTCCTACAGCTGCTTGTTTACTGCCTCCTCCAAAGCCAGTGGCATCAAAGGGGAACTGGCCTCCTGCCTCTACCTCCCCCATCTCAGAGCCTTGTGTGTGTCCACCGAGGTTGTTGTAGCCCTCCTGCATCTGAGACCGAGGTATGAGGTCATCCCCTAGGCCCCTGGTGGTCATTCTCTAGAGGGTTCTGCAGAAACCTGTGCAGCGGCTTTTAAGCTGGGGTTTTATGCCTCCCAGTTAAATTCTCTGTGCAAGCTCCTGAACTGTGTGCCAGTCCCTAGCTTACAGTATAATTTGATAAGCTCTTATTAACATTTCCTGTTACTTATTCCAACACTATTTCCCTAGATCATCTCAAAGTCTGGGATCTACCTCTTGAGCCCTATTCCACCCACCATCCTACCCTGATAGTAATTTGCCCTAGAAGGCCTCAGGGCTGCTTACTCAGTTCAAAGGCAGTCCTTTGGCAGTTGCCACAGCCGCACCTCAAATTGGAGATCCTGTTCCTAAGACAAGGCAGACAAGGGCAGTACACTCTTGGGTGATGAGACAGATGCTTATGGAGGGCCCCCTGGGGTCTTTAACAGTCCAGCACCTCAGTGTCCGGGAGTTCAAGCGCCTTAAAGACCTAAGACACCTTGATTCCTTTGCACATGCATTCACATTGCACACCTGTCCTTGGCATACCTTTGCCAAGCTGTTATCTTTGCCTACTGGGCATGGAAAATGGTGTCTACCTGCCTTTATCTACTCACACTCCCCGAGCCTTTGTCCTGCCTGGGCTGAAACTGTCTGATTTTGCTGCAAAGTTGTAAATCCTACCTCCCAGATATCCAGAAGTCATCATGTCCAACCCTGAAGTTTTACAGATGGGCAAACAAGAGCTTAAGGAAGGGAACACTTTGCCTAAGACCACACGAGACGTTAGGAGCAGAAGTGGGACCCAGACTTCTGCCTTGGGCTGCCCCTCCACTGCCTTCTCTGTGGGCCGTGTGACTCCCAGGGAAATGACAACACTGTCTGAGACTTCAGAGAAGATGAGCTCTCTGCTTAAAAAAAATGAGTCAGGCAACAGGAGGCACTCCGGCTGGTCTTCTTCCCCCAGACGTGAAGAAACGGCTCCTTTCAGGTGGCCTAGGAGGTGCCTGTGGACAGTGGAAGAACCTGGAACCTGTGGCGCCCCGAGGGCCTGGGGCTGCATCCCACCCCTTCTCTCCCTCAGCAGGGGCGGGCTCTACCCTGCTCTGTTGACAGGGCTGTCTGGGTACATCACCTGCACCTGGTGAACAGGTGGTCTAGGCTCTGAAAGTGTCAGCATCATTTTAACATGTTCACACTTCAGACATAGCCACTCTCATTCCCCCGCCCAGTGCCCCCTTGATGCACTGGCATAAATACCTACTTCATCTCCACCTGCACCTTTCCCCCTGGGTGTACAGCAGGATTACGAATCCCAAGTCTGTAGTTAATGAGAATGGATGAAAGGATGCAGGAAAGCTTTTAGATGAAGTATCCTAGTTGACAGGTTTATATTCTCTGCTAGCATGATGGAGACTGGATTTCCTGAGCCAAACACGGTCACCCACTGTCTCAGAAAATGTTGGAAGTTTTCCTTAATTTGATAAAAGATGCCTGAGAAGAATCTTAAATACATGTATTGTATTTATCAGTTAAATCACATGAAAATAAATTAAATTTACCAGAGGAAAGGGAACCAGGGAGCGAAGGAGCAGACGTGGCGATGGCTGGGCACTAGGACTCCGCTGGCAGGGTGGTGTGATATCCGCAGAGACTGTGGTGCATGCTTGATATCCCGAAAACTACATAATAATGTAAACAAAAAAAATAATTAAAAAAATTAAATTAAAAAGAAGTGACCTTACAGAAAAGTGATCAGATTTCATAGCATCAGAAAGCTACCGAGAAATCCAAGCGATGTGGCGACTGCATAAGTCTGTAGCCTCTCTTAGCACTTTGCCCACAGAGGCGGTGGGAGGGACTCGCTTGGATGGTGAGAACCCTGCCAAGTCATCCTCACAGTCAGGCTTGGAAGCTGGGGCTTTTCACTCACGATGCCACGGCAGCCAGCCGAGAAGCCGGAACCTCAGTCAATCAAACTGCTGTTTGTTCTACATGGCCTCACTATGTAGAGCAAACAGCCTGCTTAACTGATATGTTTTTGGAGAAAAGTGCCTGAAATTCCACGTCCTGACAAACACAGCCTCCAGAGCCAAAACTCAGGTGCCAGATCATGCGCCAGTCCCTGCATTGTCACTCACAGGCTCTGTGGTCTTGATCAAGTTACCCCACCCCTCTCAGCCTTCCGAGGATCTCTTCATCAAGTGGGGAGACTCAGCTCCTTCCTCCTGGTCCTGGGAAAGAGAAGTGAGGCGAGGTGAGCACAGTCTGGCTACAAGGCCCAGCAGTGTCTTTGGGACAGTACTCCCCACGCCCTGTCCATCATTTCCCCCAACCCTGGCCACACTCCATCTTCACATCCCGCAGTGCGAGGACCATGGTGGGAAAGGCCTCCTTGGTCTCATGCCAAATCCTTTTCTTCCTTGAGGAAGATTCTGCCCACACCAAGGCTAGTCTGGGCACTGAGCCTGAGGCATGGGATCTCCCAAACTCCTCTCTCAGGTCCAGTCTTGGGGTTGAGCATGGAAGGGCAATCGCAGGCAGAGCCAGCGCCATGCTGGGAGTCCACACTGTTGATGTGTGACTGCCCACAGCACTCCTGCAGAACTTCAGACTTTCCATCCTGTTCCTCACTTACTCCTCATAAAATTCCCTTAAAGTTGTCCATTTGACAGATGAGGAAGCTAGTTCCAAGGACTTGGGCTGCCCATGCTGTGTGCTCACCTCCTGGCATCCGCCCTGGTCTTGACCCCGCAGGAAGTGAGGAGAGAGGCTTTCAGGACTGAGGAGTCAGAAAGACATAATACAGTTTGTGTTTGTTTGGGGGGCGGGAGATGCAGATGAATAAAGAAGAATGTCCTCTCCATTTTCTCATGAAATCACAGTCCTTCTGCTCTGCAGAGGAGGTGGATGGTATGGTTTTCATGGTTAGTAGCTGCTGTTCATTACCTACCAATTATGTATGTGAGGTTCTGTGAGAGAGACAATATCTATGTTTTCTCATTTTATCTCAAAACAGCACTTTGAAACAAATATCATTACCCCATTTAATAGACAAGAAATTTGGGGTTTGCAGCAGCTAAGTGACATGTCCAACGTCATAGGCCTATCATTGAAGTCTGTCTTTTAATCATCCTTTACTAAAGTAGTGTGCCTCATCCTGGGCACCCATGCCATACCCTTTGTTCAGGTTTTGTCCTCTCGCTCTGTTTTTTATGACTAAGATCGCCCCCTGGGCCGCATCTGGTGGTTTCCCACAAAGAGCCCGTGGCGTGCTGCCGGTACAGCCTGACGTTCCGGCAGGTGGTGAGCTGTTCAGAAGCATCTGTAAGTATGGAGCCCTGTCCTCTTCAGCAACAGTGTTTTTGCCAGTGTAGACCCAGCCCCACCATCCTTACTGTGGAACTGAACAGAGTACCCTAGGGACATTCTGTCCCTGGAAGTAAAACATGAAATGTTCGCTTCTGCTCTACTAGACTTTAAGTACTGTTTGGACACTTTTCTGTGCTAGATGATTGAAATAGCTCAGTTTCTCCACTGGCTTTAGTGCGCGCTATTTGGAAAGACCCATTGGTACTATGGAGTGCAGTATTTCATTGTGATTCTCTTACATGGCCTAAGATGATTGATTCAGCCCTAGTACACTGAATTCTGTTCCGACCTTGAGGGAACAGAACGTTCCATGTCTACTTCCCCTTCCACAGGGGCTGACAAGGACCACGCTGGCCCTGTTCTGTATGCAGACAGTGTCCCCAGATGGACAGAATCAGAACTCACTGAGTAAGGAATAAGAGCAGAGAAAGACAGGCACATCATAATTCATGTTCTCCTGTCCTTGAGTTAATGTGAGAGCACACCCCAAGTATACTCATAATCTTTAAATATTCCAAACTCTTCTAATATTAGGTCAGTCATTTTCTGAACCACTGATCTGGACTCTGGCATTACAAGCAAATGTCCTAAGCCATCTAGCCATGGCCTCTTTCCTTCTTCCAGCCAACTTATGGAGCACTCTGTCTTTAGGATTTAGAGCCTCAGGGACTTCGCAGCCCCAGAGCATTCTCTTCATGTTCACACTTCACCTCACTCTCTGTGAGATATAATTGTCTTCTCCTATGTTCTTGTCTAGTTTCCACTCCAGCGATTAGTGATCACCATGGTTTTCTTAAGTGTTGAGTAGATTACTGGTTCGTGGGTCAAAGTTCGTTATAATGACTCAGTCTCAATTCATCTCAAAGAAGGTGGGTTCTTGCATAATCTGGGTCCAGATTGTAAAGAGGCATTAATCCTCCAGGTGCATCAGAACCACCTGTGATTTCAAGGAAGCCAACTGTTTCAACTCTTTGGTACCTTGCACATTCCTGCCCTGGCTCTGCCCAACCTTTCTCTAACCCAGAACTTCCTGCTTCCTCCTCTTTTACACACACACACACACACACACACACACACACACACACTCTTTAGCAATCCTGACCATCCATAGTGAGTGCCTCCAGTGTGGCGCAGATTGAGTTTGCATATCCTCGCTCTGTGCCATGTGTGTGAGCCTCACCTTTCTCCCAATTCCATAGGGGCATGAGAGCATCTGAGTTTATCCCTTCTTTCCTTCCTGATCTGCCAAAACCCTTCTTAAGTTTCAAGGCACAACTCAGATACTAGCCTCTCAGAGACCCATTCCTACACACCCTCCAGCATCCAGGCAGAATAAAAGGGTCTACCAGCATTTGGACTCCTAATTCTATGGTAACACAGTCTGTCTCCATCAACATCATTACTTTTGATCTCCATTCCCTTAGTGGCGGGTGGTAAGTAGATGTTGACTTGAGATATAAATACTCTTACAGCTGTTACTGAAGGAGGCGCATACTGGTCTAAACTCTTTGATATTTACTGAATTAAAGTATCAATGTATTTGTTCACTTTGTAGATTGGTTGCTGTGTGAAATCTTTGTAACCTCATGATGCCCACTGTCATAATCCAGAGTATCTAAACCACATAACATTCTCTATATTTGTGAAGGAGAGAACAGAGCCCAAGGCCTTCACAAACTCTGAACTTATTAATACAGCTCTGCCACATTTGTCTATGCCATTGTATAAGAATGCAGGTACCACCAACTTTCAAACCTTCTGAAATTGCTTGAAAGCTGCACAATGAGCATTAATAAAGATTCAACTAAAGGTTTACATCATATTATACATGAACTGCACACACAGTTATATTAATACAGATGCCTACAAGAACAACAAATTCTTTTTATCAACAGCTTAAAGCTATATTTTAATTATTTTAGCATTTAATAACAAAGTATATTTAATTTGCAATGTACTTGCATCCTATTGTGTTTAAGTGGATGGGTTCTCCAAAAAGAAGAACACTTGGTACAAAGAAGTTCTTTGAATCAAGTTCAAAGAACCCCTGATTTGGCATACCATCCCCTCTACCAGATGCTAGGGAAAATGCCTACAAAGCACCCGTAGACTTTTCTCATGTCTAGAAGTAGAATGCTAACATCATTTTAAAAGAAACGTTCATTGTTCATTTGCATGTTTTCACTTTTATTACCAACAGTAGCAAGTGGAGTTCTTGGGGAATTTAAACAAAAACAAAGGTACGTCTGTTTAATCACAAACTGGAAAGGCAGGTAAAGAGGGAGGATGCCTCCCTTGGGTGTGGATCCTGGGCTGTCTGCCCAACTCATGGTCTCTGCTTATTCATTCTTCCACGCCAAGGGGTACTTATTTCAATTTTAGACCTCAACCTTATTAAAAATCATGGCATATTGTGGGATTTGGGGATATTTGCAAATGGTTGAAACCACTAATGTAAAACCCAGTAATGCTAAGGGTCTATGGTAAAATTAAGAACAGGTCAATGCCTCTGAGCCATAAACACCCTCTGGGAACTCCAGCATTGTGGAAAAAGGGAAAGAGGGAAAGAAGCAAAGTGTATGATACTGAAAACCTGATCCCAATGATTTCAAATCAACAACAGTGAGAGGAGACTTTGTGGCTTCTGATTTGGGGAAACTTCTGGAAGTTTCTCTCATGTCGGTGAAGCCACCTCTTTTACAAAGTGGCAGATTAAAGGAACACTTGCCAGTCCTGAGAAAGGGTGCTGTCCTCATGCATTTCTCCCCTGACACTGTCACTGCTTTTAGGTGCAGGCTCCAGAAACCATGACCCAGAGGAAGTCCTTCTTGGAGTGGGCACTGATCTCAGTCAGTTCTGAAAGATGCCACTAAACGCCATTTATAGATGATTCTCATTCAAAAGAAGCTCAAGGGATGGAACTTAAAAGAAAGTAACTGCAAAGCTGAAATGGGTTGGGCTGAATAAAATCTTAGAACTAAGGTTTCTGAAGATATATCCTTCCCCTAGAGCTGGTCATTCTTTTCATTCAGCTTTGCCCTGGTGGTGAAAAATGTTTGTTGCTCAGAATTAAATTCAGACCTATTTTCTCTGAACCTAGGTGGTCAGATTTTGTCCTAATATTTCTGACTCTTCTAATCTTTTCAATGAGCATTCTGGATTAAATTGTGCCCCCTCCAAAATTCAAAGGTGAAGACTTAACCTGTTTTACCTCAGAAGGTGACCATTTTTTCGCAGGGAGCTTTTATACAGGTGACTCAGGTGACAAATGAGTCTGGTAGGGTGGTGTCTAATCCAACCAGACTGGTGTCTTGTAACAGGAGAAATTGTGGACACCTAAAGAAACACTGAGGTACCCACACAGAAGGACACAGTGAGGAGGCTGCCATCTTGAAGTCAAGTAAAGAGGCTTCAGGACAAACGAAATCCTGCCACCACCTTGACTTTGGACTTGCAGCCTCCAGAACTGTGAGAAAATTAATTTCTGTTTTTAAAGTCACTCAGACTACAGTATTTTGTTATGGCAGCTTGACCTGACTAATCACTCAGGTAAGCCAACTTGTGTTGGAAGTACAGATACTTTCAGTATGTTTCTTTCATATCTATGACACTGGACTTCTACATGCAAATTCCCCTTAATTGGATAACCAGTCTCTTTAGGTCACTTTTTTTTTTTTAACTTCCTGACACAGGTGGTGAAAGTATGGGACTTTGAAACAGGAAGACTGTTATCTGAATTTATTGGGGCTCATGGCAATGCCAGAATCACCTGTCTGACGTTTGACTCCAGTGGAAGAAGGTAGGCATCATCTCCAGGACCCTCACCCACCGGGCCCACAATCCCTGAGAGCCATTCTGACGGGAGGCTCTTTCCTAGGCTTGTTACCGGAGGCAGGGATGGCTGTCTGAAAATATGGAGCCACAACAATGGGCATTGCCTACACACCCTGAAATGTGGTAAGTCACTTCCTACCAAGGATCCCCATAGAATAAGAATGCAAGATTGGCATTTCTAGTAAATGTAGGCAAAATCAAATGAGATGCTAACCAGGATTCTTGTAGCGTCCTATGTCCCTTTTCTCTGAATTTCCCTTTACCAGTGACATGAAACATCTATTATGTAGAGACTACTTTACATAAATGTAGGTGCTCCCAGCTAAACCTCATGAATTTGTTCCGTCACTCCTTGATTCTTAAAAGAATCTTAAAATTCTTAAGATTCTTAAAATAGCACATAAGCAAAATCCAAATAAACAAACTAAAAACTAGTCCCTTTCATGTTATCGAGATTTTTTTTTTTCAAGCCGGCTTATGCCATGTGTTCTTGTGCTATGTCTATTCTTGACACAGTTTTCACAATTCTGACCTCTAAACCTATGAGGAAGATAAGAGGCAAATGTTCTTCCACTACCTGGGAGTATAAATGAAGCTGAAATAGAAGGCAGAAATTACTCAGTCATAAACTAAACTGAAGAGTTTGTGATTCCTAGTTCTGCCTGACCTGCAGGCATTATTTTTCTTTTTTTTTCCCCCAAGTATTGAGTCAAGATTTTTAAAGAATTAGTTTTTTTCAGTTGAATTTTATTTATTTTTCAGTATATCATAATTTTATTATTTATTTTGTTTACATCGCTAGTCACATTTTAGGATATTAGAGATATGCAAATAAAAACCACAATGAGACATCACCTCACACTGGTCAGAATGGTCTATATCAAAAAGTCTAGAAACAAGTGTTGGAGAGGCTGAGGAGAAAAAGGAACCCTCTTACACTCTTGGTGGGACTATAAATCAGTGCAACCTCTTAGCTCCTTCACTCAGTAAGTGCCAGGCATTGTGTAGGGTCTTATCAGAAGTTGGGCCTCTTCTCATAGCTGAGCAAGAATCAGCCTTTCAAAACAACAAAGTTCTCAGGAAATCAGCAGGGCTTTAACGGCTTAAAAAACAACTAATTGGGTGTGCCCTGGTGGAGTAGCAGTTAGGTCAGCCACCTCGAAAAAAGTGCAGTCCATGCACATCCCAAGTGTCCAAGTTCATGTCCCAGATCCAGAGGGAACAACCAATGTGAACAAAAAATAAAATAAAACACTTATTCCTTCTCTCTCTTCCTGCTTGCCTGCCTATTTGCTTTCATTCATACCTATACCTTTCCTTAAAAAAAAAAAGATACTTGTGTTTTGGAAACTAGAAAGTAACCTCCAATAATTAATTGGATTAAGTCAATGCATGGACATAATTTAAGAACTAATAAAGAAAAATGATTAATATTATTTTTCTAGATGAAAAGCAAAGTGAAGTCTGTGATTGTACCTACTTGGAGGTGAACCAAAACAAGTGAGTTATGTTCAGTTTGGATATAAGAGGGACATCTTTTATATATATATATATATATATATAAACCTTTGCCTTGGAGAAGAGCATCAAGACAGTGAAGGAACTTTTCCAGAAGGAAATGTGTCAAAGAATTTCCAAAGACCCCGGTTACAGCTTGATGGTAATTTAGGCAGTTGGGTTCTTCTAGAATATTGCAAGCAATTCTGCACATTTTAATAACTGTTTGAAGGCAGAGGCAAGAAGCACTGTATCTCTCCACCAATTGCTTTCTTGGAATACTTTACAGACTAGAAAAATTAAGCTCAGCTGCTATAAAACAAAGAAGGAAAAATCCAGTAAGTTCGCTCCTGAACACCAGCAGGGTAGAAACGGGTCTCCCTCAGTTTCTGTTGCTGCCTTTGCAGCCACCGTTCAGCCATGTCCGAGGACCCAGATGTCCCAGGAAGACAGCGGCTCCAGTGGACCCTGGAAGATACCAGGGGTTCTGCTTTCCTTTCTTGATCCTTAGCTTTAAGGATCTGCCAAAACCCTTCTTAAGTTTCAGTTACAAACATTTTATCTTGTTCTTCATAAAAATGTGGAAGAGATTGTTTCCTTACTCTCTTCATTTATCACTTGGTCATTACAAAATCAAAGGGCAGAATTGGTCCCATGCAAAATTAGATGATACATTTAAGCATGAAAATGTAATATTCTTTTATTGTTCTAGGTGTATCATAGCTGTGGGGTGGGACCGAAGAATAAACCTGTACTTAGTAAGTGAGATATATGAATTATGATGTTTCAAAATTCTGTTTCAAATTAATATCCTTATTCTGTTTTCTCTCTCTCTGTCTCTCTGTCTCTCTCTCTCTCTCTGTCTCTCTGTCTCTCTCTCTCTCTCTCTCTCTCTCTCTCTCTCTCTCTCGCTATTGTGTGTGTGTGTGTGTGTGTGTGTGTGTGTGTGTGTCTCCTTTGAAAACAGATTTTAAAGAAATTCTTTATACCTCTGCTGTCTGTTACCTGGTTTATAATCCTCCCTCCCTCCTTTTTCTTTAAAAAGTCTTTTAAGTCATTCGTTTCCGTGTCTTCCCTCTAGTTCTCTTCTCCGGGAAGAAATGCTGGCTAGAAAAGCTATCAGGGTCAGAGGGAGTTCCTGGAACTCCCACCAGACTGTATCCCGACACCCACACTCTGCTGTTCCCGGCTTTCTTACCCTCTTGCGTGGTGCCTGGTTCCCTCCAGCCCGGCGCACGGGGCTGCACCTCCCATGAAGGCACCCCCAACTGAAGGTTAACCAGTCAGTCAGCGGTCCAGCTCCCTAGTTTCTTCCTTCCTCCTGCACCTTATCTCAATGCTGTAATCCCCCTCTAAATGGAAAGAACTGAAATGCCATCCATAAACGTTTCTGTAAAAAGAAAAATACTTTTTATGACAGTTGAGGAAAGGATTAAGAGACAGAGGAAGTTAACAATGTTCACTAGAACTAAATCAGTTTGAATCTACCTGTGGCATTTTATTTCCCCTGCTCGCCGTGCTGGCCGGTCATGGATTTCCGAAGGTCTTTAAACATTAAGTTCTTTATTCCTTTGAAAGGGTGCTGTATGTTATAGCCTAAGCCTGGCATCCTCTGATGATTTGAGAGACGGCTCCCTGAGACATCTCCACGTTGGATTTGTCCTTTGGTATTGTCGTTTCCTGGGCTGATGGCTTTTGTTTCAGCGCCTTTACCAGCTATGGGTGTGATTATAAAAGCAAAGTTATGCAGACCATCTGAGAGGAGCTTGTCAGTTGACATATGATTTGCTGAAATGCAATCACCCGAACGTCAGGAGTGGATTGCTTTTTATTCCCACTGGCACTAGGGGAATTTGCTTTGACATTTCAAAAATCTACATCACTGGTGGGGTGAGGAGTAGGGTTATAAAATGTGCCAGCGCCTTTTCTCTGAAGTGGTGAGTGTGTTGGCAGCTCATTTTACTGTTTGTACAACGTCTCCTATTTGGCTTTGGATACAGGACACACCACGTGACTGTCATCACTTCTGGATGCCACAGCCATACTGGCAGGCTGACCTGGTGAGCACTGGCCCGCTGTCTCTCAATCAAACAGATGAGGATCTCCTTCACCGGGGCGGGGGGTCTTCCCCTGAGTCTCCCGGGCCTGCCCAGGATGGCACAGGTATCTCAAAAGCTGCTGCTGAGGTAGGATGCACGGTTGGGGTCTAGACAGCCACTGCCACTCCAGGAAGAGTGATGGCTCATGTTCAGGGTGAGAGCGCGAGGCCACAGGGCAATGCTGCCCAGCTCACTGGGAGTCCGGCTGGCATTGTGAGTGGCAAGAAAAGCAGCCAAGATGTGAGGGTGTGACTTTCCTCAATGAAGCTTCTACTTCCTACCTCTGCGTGGCATATAAAACTGTCTCCTTTCACTGTGCTGTCCTTGGCAGTCAGAAAACCTGAAAGATGACATTCCTGTTGCCCTGTGGCTTGTTAGGGGCACATAACCAAGGGATTTCATATGATTCTTGGTGGCACTCAAAATGCCCCCAACTTTCTACAACTCCACAGGATTGAATGACCTCCCTCAAAATTGTCTAGATGCCAAGGCAATAAAACGAGCAATCCAAAAATTCTCTGTGGTGCACCCTGGTGGAGTAGCAGTTAGGTCAACTGCCTCCGAAGGCGTGTATGCCACATACACCTGGGTTTGAGTCCTGGGTCCGGCGAAAACAACCAATATGGACAACTAAATAGAAATGAAAATAAAGTGCCTCTTTCTCTTCTCTTTTCCTGCCTCCCTGCCTACTTGCCCTCACTCCTGCCTGTACCTTTCCTTAAAAAAAAGTTCCCTGTATCCTACTGACTACCCCCACCCCCACCCTATCTCATGCCCCCGTAAATATTTCAAAATGAGTAAGTCACTATGGCACAAATTCCATGAAGACTTTATCTATCTTCTCCTTGCTATACTCAGGACATAGCAGCTACCCAACAAATATGTTTTCATTCAGCCAGCATTTGTCAGATGCCTATTGTGGACCAATACACCAAAGAATGTGCGTTGCTCACAGAAGAGGCAGTAATGAACAGGTGGTATATAGACTAGTGAATGCTGAATGAAAGACGTGGTGCAAAAAATGCCTCAGGAAAGCCAGGGTCATTTAAGGGCAAAAGTCATGCAAGAGTTATCAAAATGTTAGTTCAATCAAAGTTTATTCATTCAATGATCAATCAAATGAATAAATCATAATATTATTATTTATTTTGTTTACATTGCTATATGCATTTTAGCATATTAGAGATATGCAAATAAAAACCACTGAGCACTGTCATGGTATCATCCTTAGTTGATAGAAACAGAAGATAGAAATACAAATAAAAGGTGATTTCTACTTCAGAATCTCACAGACTGGTGAGGAATAAACTAAAGAAAGAAGCATCCTACAGTGGGATAGATGACATAATGATGTATAAAATGCTGGAAAAGTCCAAAGGTGAGATTACCAACTTTGCCCTCACGTTACATGGGATACAAAAATATTCCTAGGATTTTTCCAGAAGGACAATCTAGTGATGAAGCGTGAGTCAAATCTGGAAACGAGATCTGTTGTTTGGAAGGACTACAAAAAAAGAGGCCGAAGCACAGGAGCGACGTGAGACTGGGAAGGTAAATTAGGGCTTGAAAGTCAGGCTAAGGCGTTAACTCCATTCTGCAGGCAGAGGGAGACCACGAGAAACTGGCACAAGTGCTCACAGAGCAGACGGGAGAGATTTGGCAGCAGACCGTGAGGACAATGACACGACCTCCTCCCCAGCCTTACAGGGCCATCTTCCCAAGTGTCTTCAAGCAGGCATCTCAGACGGCCATGGGCAGGCTCCAGAGACCCTCTGTGGGAAGCGCATAAGGGTCGTGGCAAAAACATCTTTACAGCAAAGCCAAGAGGAGCCAGATTTCTTCATCTGGAGGCTGCGTTCCTGTGAGAACATTGAAAGGATAATAGCCAGGGACTCTGAGTCTGCAGAATTAGTCTTGAAAATCCTTTTTGGTTTCTTATCTGTCTTATATCAAATCCTGCTTTCTACGGGAGTAGGTGACTTCAATTCCTGGCAGCAAATGTAAGCCACAGTGGTGAGGAGATGGAAACCTGTAGGAACTGAATCAAGGGACACCTAACCCTGGAACTTAGATCTGGGCTGTTAGGAAAATAGCGTCTCCTTGACCAGTGCCTCAGCTCATCAACATTTCCAGGGAGGGCTCCTTGCCAGGACTGTGAGAGGTTAGGATGCTGCCGGCAGAAGCTCTTCCCTCAGAGGTAATAAACTGACTGCAGATGCTGCCCCTCTCTGGTTGATCCACAAACAGATCTGCAGGGAGAGGCAGTGCCCCCTGCATTCTCTGTCTTCAGGATCCCTGCGGGGAAGCTAGCTGTGTGATTGGGAATTTGATTTCTCTGTCCTGCCCTCCTTCTCTCACCTGCCCCATCAGAACCATGGACACAAGGAGGATATTCTCTGTGTGGCCCAGTGCCCACCTTTCCTTCTTGCCACCTCCAGCTATGATGGGGAGATTATCATCTGGAATGTCATCTCAGGCCACATGTATTGCAAACTGAATACTCCCAGCCCCTCTGGTGGAGCAGAAGATGGAGAAGGTAGGTGAGGGGGTGAGGGGTGGGCTCCAAGGCACTCTGCACAGGCCCCAGCAGGCTTGGACTCCTGGCAATTTGCCTAAAAGATCCTCAGTTCTGCCTCTCTGTTAGATGGAGTTGTCCTAGTTTCAGGTTTAACTTATCAGAAGGAGAGTCCCAAAACTAGAGGAAGCTTAAGGGTTTAGCTCAGAACACACCTCCCAGCATCCACCAAAGCCCATCTTATAGGCTTCCCGCCACCTACCACTTCTCATTCATGGTCTCTCTGAAGGACTCTCCCCTTACTGAGCCCCTCAGGCTCTGCTAGTACAGCTCTTACCCTGTTACTTTGATTATTATGCTTTGAATACCACTTTCCTTGTCTTCCCATTTCACACAAGGGCCTGCCTGCTCCCCAGGCTAGCTCACACATCCCCTGATGAGTCACCCATTGATGTAGCATCAGGCTTTATGTACCCTCACCATTATTAGATTCCCCCCACAGATTTGGGGGATTTGGGAGTTTGGTTTGGGAGTGTGGAAAGGAGTGATGCAGAGAAACATTTCGAATATCCAAAAGCGTTTATTTTGGAACTTCCAAAGCAGCGGGCTGGCTCAGTAAAGGAGTAAACCAGCCCTGGGGGTTTGCTATTTATAGGGGTTTTGGAGGCAGGATGGACTTTCAGATTCATGGCAGGCACTGCTGCCATTCACTCAGAGTCGGGAGGCAAGGAGTCTGTTTAGAAATTCATTGAGATGTTAATACAGACATGAGTCAAAACAATGAGGATCTTTATCAGAAGAGACTGAGAAAAGTGCCTAGGACCTGCCTCCAGTAGCTGCCAGGAAACAGAGACAAAATGTCAAGAGAGTTCCCGCCAAAATGCTACACAGGGGAGCTCCTAGCACAAAATGGTGTCACCCACGTCATTCTGGGGGTGGGGCCATCAATCCTCCAGTGGCCTCAGGGCTCCCAGGGTCCTCCATTGCCCATGACCCTCTCTACCCTCATCTCTTTATGTCCTTACTACGCTTATACTATATTGAAAAATTTTCCCCCCACCCTCCGTAATTCTTTTCCCCTGCTTCCATTTCTACCAGGTCCTCTCTCTCTGCTAGTGGATTGTGGGTGACTTCATTTACTTAATCACTCAAAAATTATCAGTGAGCTCCTGCTATGTGCCAGCTCCAAAGCTAGGTACTGGGGCTGATTGTCTCATCGTCTTCCCCAAAATCCTGAACCATTTGATTAAAAACACATGGGAGACAAATGGAGGCTCCACGTATGTGTTAGTTTCACTGCTGGATGTGCTAGATTGGAAAACTGGCTGGAACCCAAACAGGCATCCTACTCTTCCTCTCCCCACCTCCAGAGTTCAGGCTCATCCTTCCTAGGTGATGGTCTGCAGATGCTCATCTGGGGCAGCCCAGTGCCCACCCCCTCCCACCCAGGGAGCCCTAACAGGGGAAGGAGACCAGGGCATCACTCTTGTTTGCATAACAAGGAGCTCTTGCATTTCCTGAAGTTCAATGAGCAAACCCTTAGAGAGACATGAGCCCCTGCCTAGTCTGCTTTAGGCATTGGATAACTTAGTAGCCAAGGCAAAATTCTAGTGACTCATTCACTCAGAAACTAACCCTGTGGGAGATGCTAGAGAAACTTGAGATAGTCCACTGTGTGCTGCCCTCAGGGACTCAGAGTCTAAATTCACAGATAAGATGTAGATGCCTAACAGGCGAAATAATGACAGAGCAATGACATCAGCCTCGGGTGCTTGAGTGACACTGGAGGGCTGTGGTTAGAAACAAACCCATGGACACTGTGAGAATAGAAAGTCTCACTGTACATTTATTATCCAATCTATTCTTATCCTCTGCTATCTATAAAAATTATTCTATGAAACCCTATATGAGAGAGCCTAAAATTTTTTAAATCTTTGTGGGAAAAATGGTGGCATTTCCTTTTAAAGGTTTATATGCACTGCCATTGAAATGAAAATAAAGTCACTGGCCAAAAGTTCAACGCTGACCTATCAGCCAGCAGCTCCCTGGTTGTGGCAGCATTTCCCGTTTAAAGTCCTGTGACTGCTGGTTTTGAGAAACTCCTCTTCTGCTCCAAAAACTCTAGACTAACCAGAGCTACCAATAATTCACATTTCTGCATTGCAAAATTGAGATGGAAATATGTGAACGTTCTCCACCCTTCCAGGAAAAAGCTGTACCAGCTCTTCTTGAAAGTCAAAAGCATGCTGGGCTCAGAGTTAGTCCAAAATAAATAGCGTGAAGCAATTAGCAGCCTATCTTGGGTGTCCCTATGACAGGGTGGTAGCAGTCAAAGCAACACTTCTTGTAGTTAATGTCATCCCTAAACCCTCTCTTTGTATAGTTTCTCATTTACATGAGACCCCTGCTTTCCCCGCCCTTGGAGCACTACCACCAGCAATACCACCTGACCACCAGGGGGCCCTTCACTTCTGACTTCACGCCCACCAGCTTCAGTCCAGGCTGGGCCGGTTCTTAACCAGGGGAGACACCTGCACTCCTGTGGGAATGGCTCCTGCTTTGGTCCTGGGTGTGAGGACAGGGGTAAACAACGATGAGAGGGAGAGAAAGCTGCAAACTGTGTGGGGAGCACAATCAAAACTCTCCTTCATTTCCAGGCCCAGACCGAAGTGTTTCCTGTCTCACCTTCCTGAAGACTCGGGCAGCCAAGTTTGAATCAACTGCTGCTTCCCTAATGGCGAATGGGCCCCAAGGTGAGATGGAGCCCTGGGGGCTGTGACTCCTTTCCATGACAAGGACCTTCCAGGCACCAGTTTGGTGAAGAAGGGTCCCTGAATATTCACCCCTTCTCCTTCCTCTTCTATGTCCCTCTGACCATTATCTCTCTAGGCACTCCCCACCCCCATCTGCTCCCATCCCATCCCCACCAGCTAGGGAGATGTTCACTTGGGAGGCAAGGACCAACTTCCCCTTCTCTGAATTGACTCTCCCTGCCCCAGCTGCCTCTACAGAGAGGCTCTGTAGTGAAATGGGCCACTGACTGTTCAAGGAGACCGTGTTGTTGGACGATAGCCTCTGGTCAGCACATAAATACCAAGCACACCTGGAAGGGGAAGACTGGTACAAGCTGCCAAAGGCAGTCTGACAAAGAGCCAAATAAGAAGGGCTGAGGATCCTGTCATGGAGAGCTGGTTGGGCCTGGGTGATGGGCTATGCTGCCCTTCAGGTTAGAGAGGAGGAGGTTAGAGCCCTCCAAGAGCTGAGGAAACACTTCTGAGTCTAAATCCACCTCCACTGACTAGCTAGGTGACATTGCACAAAAGACACAATTCCCAGGATTCAATAAAATACAAATGAACCAAAGTTCAACTCCAGACCTCTAAGGTTTTAGCTGGATGGCGAGTTAACACCACCACCTGCGTGGTTCTGCTGGCAAGGGGAGACAGCTGTGTGCTTGGCTGCAGGCCACTTATGTTCTCTCTGCTCGTTAGCGAGGCCACATGCTCCCAGAAAGTCAGCTGCAGCCCCAGACCTCCAGGCCTCATGGGCACTGGTGCCCTTGGGTGCCTCTCCATCCCAGGCTGCACATCATTTCTGCTCTGCTCACCTGGCAGGAGCACAGAGGCCCCTCTCCCCTGAGAGAAGAGGGGCTTCTACAACCGAGGAGATCTAGCATTTCGGCAGTGCCTGAGAGGAGGTAGTAGACATGGGGTCCCTGCTTCTCAGAGGTTTGCGACATGAACACCCACAAACAAAACAGTCAGGAATCATGACTGATGAGCAATAAAGAGACTGCAGAGAATCCCCTTGACAAGGAAAGTTCCACAGTGTGTTTAAGTGCTTAGACACACACATGCACGCATGCACGTGCACACACGTGCACACACACACTCTTATGGCCATAGAACAAACTTCTGTACCTTTTTGACTAAAGCTGGAGCCCTTCTCTGCCAGGAAAGCTTCCCTAATGAGTGAAGGGAGAGGCTATTGAGCCATTTAACCCCCAAACCAGCAAGAGGATGCCCCTTCCCCAGTACACCCTGATCATTTTAACTGATCAAAACAAGGCAAGTGGAAGAGAAGAGGTCCCTATGGTGTGGGCAGCTTTGCCTCTCAAGAGGCACAGAGACTCAACCCCTAGGGTGCTTAGCCACTCCTGCAAAGCACAAACACCAGTATTTTTCCTCCTGCTCCTCTCCTCACAGGTTCTGTCACCTTCTGGAAGCTGTTCAGCGGGGCCTGTCCCATTGCAAACTTTGCTCCTGTAAGTTGGGCAGTCGACTGGACAGAATTTCCCTGCTTCAGGTTTGGTTTCTGTAACACAGGCCTGACTGTATAAGAAAGGACCTCTGCCAGGCTGCAAGTCCTTAGCTTTATTTATTTATACAGTATTGTTATCTCACTGGAAAATTAACACAGGCACCAGTTCTTAGTTCTGACTGCTTCTTACTGTAAATGAGATACAGCATTCCACCTGCCATTGTCTGACAGGTAAGCTTTGCTGCTGATGGACCCTAGGGATATATGTAATGGATTCTGTGTATGTCCATGATGTTCCGTGTGTGTGTGTGTGTGTGTGTGTGTGTGTGTGTGTAATGTGCCCTATGCTGTGTCTTTCAGTTTAAAGGCAAAGCCCAAGTCAGCAGCATGCTGGTGACAGCAGGAGATGAACTGGCTTACATGGCTGACCAAGAAGGTTTTGTACACGTCTATGACATCAAGGAGTATGGCCTGCGGGGACCAGAGCTGCAGCCTCCTAAGAGTGAGCAAGAACTTCACATTTAACACAATGATAAGCACAGCTTCAGTTTCAGTTTAAAGTTCCAGTTGGTAAAATTAAATTGCACCAGCGGGGAGGGGGGTGTCCCTTAAACCCTTTAATAATAGATTTAGAGAAAAAATATTTTCATGAAAGTATTAAACATTGGTAAGGTTACAGGAAAATGGGCGTTCATACACTCTTGTCTGGGAGGACAAGTTGACAATATGGATCTAAAGTCTTGAAGCAGCAAGTCTACTTCTAAAGATTTGGCCAAAAGAAATAATAAAGTATACAAAATTTTGTTATAAGTTTGTGAATCAACACCTGGTTTTTGAGAGAAAGGAAAATAGTGACAACCTAAGTGTCTGATAAAAGGGGAATTAATGGAATATATGATGGTATAATACATTGGAATATTATTTAGTCATTGAATACTGGTGCTACAAACAAAACTTCATTGATGGGAAAAATAGTCATGATCAAAATGTTAGGTGAAAAAATCCGATTGCAAAACAACATTATAGTGTAAGTCTATCTTTGTAAAACAAAGAAACATGGAAAGGTTTAAAGTCTGGAAAGATTCACAGCAGAGTGTTAACAATATGACCTCTTCATAGACTAGCTTACAGATGTGTTTATTCTTCTTTTTTGGAAATCTGCCTTTTAAAATTTTTTTTTCTGGAAACACACTGCTTTGAAATTGACAAAAATATGTCAAATATATTAAGCCTTTTTATGCAATTATAAAAGTACTCACATTAAAGAGCAAACAAATAGACAAAGCAAAACCAAAACAAATTCTAGGACTCTGAACTGAGAGGGAAAGGGCTGGGGGTAAGAGCAAAGGGAAGTGGGGGTCCAGTGGATAGCTGTGAATAATCAGAATTTTGGTGGTGGACATTGTTTGATATACATTTGATTAAGAGTGATCCTGCACTCATAAACTTATATGCTATTGCAGACAAATATTACCTCAATAAAAATTAATTAAAATATATATTACAATTTCAAGTAACCATCTCTAGAAAAAGTGACACAGAATGAAAAACTGGAAAATCAGAAGTAAGAGTTGTTTCTTTCACCTCCTCTACCAAGTAACCTACCATTGCTGCATCCCAGGAACACTATTAGTGAATGTCCGAATAGTAAGTGCTAGATGAACACTTACCAAATCGAGGTCATAAACAGATATAGTGAGATCTCTTTTGCTTCTAGACACTTGTCCAGATGTGTCCTGTAGGAACTGTCCTGTAGGAACTGTTCCACAGCATCCGCATCATGTCTTCACTCTCCCACCTACTCAAATGGCTTCTTTCCTTTGATTTAGATGTGACGCTTTGGCGGGCCCACGTCAGCACTGTAACATCGTGAGTACCACCCATTTTACAGTTCCTGAGTTAAAATAATTTTCACAGCTTTGATCAGATTGGTCTTCTCTGAATAGTCTATAGAATGGCAGGGCTACAGTTTTGGCATTAATGAAAAGAGGATTTATATAATGTCTGCACAGAAAAAAGAAAGAGATTGGACATCTTCATTCTTCATGAAAAATGAATGGTGTTCTGGAACTGACCTGGTTTTTAGGGAGGTTTCAGATTATTTTCACTGGCGGTGAAAGATCACAGTGCTGATGGCAGGATCTGACCTCAGTCAGATGGTTCTTTGCAACATCTTAATCTGCCCCCAAACCCATCATCCATAAGAAAGTTTCTGATTTATCTTATTTTGTATCTTGAGCTGAAATTGGGGGATTTGGAGGTGTTTGGTGTGATACAACGCAGGGAGAGAGAGACGAGAGTAATTCAGGAGATTCACCCGACTTCTACAATCCAACATTATTTAATCGAGTATTGACATAGTGATCCAATGTCCCTTTCATGCTGGAGCAGCCATGGCGCATCTCTCCTCCCCTTTTATCTCATTAGTTTGGAACTGATAGAAGAAAAGTTTCTGCTGTCAGCCTCCCTTGACTGCACGGTGCGTCTGTGGAGCACGGCTGGGGAGTATATAGGTATGGAACCAACACTGGCCACCGCCTGGGCCCAATCCAGGGCCTCCAATGGAACCTACATTAGATCATGAATTCTCTGACTTCTTAGTCAAAACCAAATACCCTAGACTGGATGGCTTAAACAACAGAACTTTCTGGAGCAGTTTTTGAGGGTGGAAGGCTGACATTCAGCTTCCTATATGGTCAGGTTCTGGTGAGCGCTCTCTTCCTGGGTTGCAGATGGCCACCTTCTGGTTGTATCCTATCATGGGTGACGGAGAGAGAGGGAGAGAGTCTCTTTTTCATATGAACACTCGCCCTATCAGATCAGAATCTTACTTTTATGACCTCATTGAACCTTAATTACTTCCATAAAGATCTTACCTCCAAACATTGGGGGCTAGGGCTTCAACATTTAAATTGAAGGGTAGGCACTGGACAGTGGAGAAGAACACTTTGTGATTTAATGGAGGCCATGATGTGTTGAAATATATCAAATAAATGAGAACCTATACATAGAAACGTATTTTAATGTGTAGCATAATAACTATAATAAATTTTTTTTAATTGAAGGGTACGGTCAAAATTTAGTCAATACCTCAGAGTAAACTTGCTTTCACAAAAATTAGCAAAACTAAAAGCATTTAAACCTAGGGGACTCAGTTGAACTGAAGACAGTGCGTTTGGTAAGAAGAAAATGTGTTATCGTAGGGTCCTGTCTTGGTGGAAACAATTCAGGCCTCGGGGAGCTGAGTGAGGAGGAAGGACCAAGTCTGAGTGGGCCAAAGTAGTGGGAATGACTCGATTCACTATTCAGGGAGACTCCACCTTTTTAGCAGGTTTTCTTTTCTCCCTAGCTGAGTTTCTTAAAATAGAGGCTAGAACTATGGTGATTTATTCTGTGAGCTTTTAGTATATTATCAAGTAGCTTTTGCACCCATGTGATACATTTTGTAGAAGGCACTCTCTAGACTTGATTCTCCAGGGCCAGCTCCCCTGGAATTGTTTCTTACAGAACCACAGAAGCAGAACTGAATTTGATTATGTTGACGTAGGAAGGATTAAGGAGACCTAGCAATCTTAGCAATAAGCTTTGCTCTGATTAGAAGACAGATTCCATCCTATACTTACTATTTATTCTTTTATCTCTGTTCTTCTAGGAACCTTTGGGCAGAGTACCACCTGGGATATTTTCACTCCTGCCTCCTGGGGCCACCCTAGCGTGCCCTGTGAAATTTTGACAGATCCTCGGAGTATGCCTGCTCACCCAGTTCTGGAAAGAGATGATTCTGCTATGCACACAGGAAAAGAGGCTCAAGACAGCATGGTGGAGGAAAAGACCAGTGCTAAGGTTGGTCCTGGCATATCCAATTCAACTGTGCTCACTTTATCAGTTCCAGGCCGATCAGCATGGAATACAAACCGGAGCCTGAAAGGGTGGAGACATGACCTAGAAAAACAAGTAAATATAGGAAGAAAGGTGTGTCCTGAGACCATGTTACTGACTAGGGCCAGGAGGCCTTCTTGTCCCTCTGTGGCATGGTTGGAGTTCATCTCCCAATATCACTTGACTTTGTCCTTCTTTTGACCAATAAAAAATGCTGTTGTCTGTGACCTTGGGACAACAAGAGACTCACCATTCAGTTCAAGTCAGCTGTCACATCTGAGAGAGACACTGAAAATCCAACCCACAGCACACACTCGCCACTAGGAAATGCATTTAAAAGCTGGGATTCCTAACAAATGAAAGGAAGAAATGATTGGTTTAGCGCCCAAGTCTATGAAAGTCAAAGTCGAAGCAAGAGATTTGGAAAGGGACCTGGTAGCTGCAGCGTTGATTTAAAGCTGAGCGAAATATATGGATTTCGAAGAAATGCTTGCCCTTTAATAAATGGAAAAGAAGGTCATTTCATGAGCTATTGCTCATGGTTAGGTTACAACTCAAAGCAAGACACCTGCTCTGCCAGCAAAATAATGTCTTAGGTTTTTCCTTGGCAGCCTCCTAGAATGCTGATCACACAGTACGAGCTTGTCGCTGGCTTCCAAGCAGAGCCTCAAACACGTTTAAAATAGGAAACAAAGGGATCAAGCAAGCATAGATCAAGACAACCTTCTGGCTCGTCAGAGGCCCCTCATAGGTCCACGAGCTTGTTCTCATAAGTGTTTCCAAGGTCATCAAGAGGCGTTGGGGTAACCCTCTGGAGACGCAGAATGTGTCTACACAGCACTCTCAGCCTATTTTAAAATACAATCATTTCAGTGTGCATTTGATATAGAGAAAATAAATGAGTTCATTAATTTTGATAGACCCACAATTTGGAAAACAAAAGCACAGGAGGAGGTGGGACAGCAGGAAGGAAGGGAGAAAATGGGGAAATATGCTGACAAGCACACAAGCCCAGGACTGGATATTATGCGCCACACCAGGCCAAGAGAAATCTAATCAGGCTGCAAGGTCAGACATAAAGAGGCAGGAGCTCAGGGTGGGATGAGGTGGGAGGAAAAGGGAAGACTGGAGGTGAGGGGGGAAAGTGGGAGGAGGAGGAGGGGGAAGAATGGAGGAAGAATCAGAAAGAAGGCTACTCAACTCAAAAAAATCAAAACACAGCTGACCCTGAACAACTGGGGAGTTAGGGGTGCCTACCCCTGCCCCCCACACAGTCAAAACCCACATATAACTCTGACTCCTCCAAAACCTAACTACTAATAGCCTTCTGTTGACCAGAAGCCTTACCAATAACAGTCAATTAACACATATTTTGTATCAAATACTGTATTCTTCTAATCAAATAAGCTAGAGAAAAGAATGTTCCTCAGAAAATCATAAAGAGAAAATACATATATTGTACAGTACTGTGTCTATGGAGACCGTAATTTTACACTGTATGTTTACAAGAAAATACTTACATAAGTGGATTCACTCAGTTCAAACCCATTTTAATCAAGGGTCAACTGTTTATAACTTATATTTGCTCTCCAAGACTGAAAGAGTATGGGGGAATAGACGTTATGAGTGTGCTTGATTTTATGTAGAGAAACCATTAGTTGCTTCTATGTTTATTATTCTGTCTGTTTTGACTGCAAGTTCCTTAGGAAATGGTGTATAAAGTCTTGCCAAGAAGAATGCACAGGAAAAAAAAAAAAAAAAGAACCTGTTCCCTTATATAGTATATCTGAACCCACCAATGAGCATCCAAACCATGAAATCACAGAATAAGGTGTGTGCAGCCCTATTCATGAGTTAGAGCTACTTGAGTGCTGCTCAGTTACCTTGGCCTTAATTAGCTGCGTGAGCTTCAGCAGCCACTTCCACTCATCTATGCAGCAAGGGGTGGAATTAGCAGATCTTTGAGTTTCACCCTGGCCTTAAAAATGTTGTTGCTCTGAATGCCTGTTTGACAAAACTGAATGTGTTGATTGGATTCCGGATGTAAGGATTCCTCCAAGCATATCAGACCTGTCAGTGCTAAAATAAGTTGAATGCAAAGAATTGTTCACCTGGAAAATACCACATATGAGTTAGTAGAAGCTCAGGAGGAAATGCTGCAATTATCTAACAGATTCAGCCAGCCTGGATCTTCTTCTAACATGGAAAATCCATGTAACTGACAAGTTATACTTGTTCCCCATCACCAATATGATCATGGGATCCCCTTCCCATACTGGCTCCTTTTTTTTTTTTTTTTTCCAGCCTGAAAAGATTTCTAAGCCTCCAGGAGACTTTATCCTTGAAACTGAAACAAAAGAAGACATAAATCGATGGTATGCATTTTACAATGGCAGGTCAGCCTAAAAGAAACTCTCAGGACAATGCCAAGGTCCTCCTGGAACAAAGCAGGCTGTCCTGGCTCCAAAAACCATCACATGGAGGGTGGGGTGGGAGTAGGGTTTCAACAGATGAATTTGGGGATGCAGAGACACAGCTCAGCCCACAGCACTGAAACTACTCTGGGGTGTGAGGTAGAAAAAAATGCTTTCACACAACATAAACAGTTCGCACCCACGAAGCAGGAGGCAGCTATAGGAAGATGGTTTCAGGATCTTATTTCTTTGAGCCCCACCCCAGTTGGCTCTGAACTCAGAGCTGTTTGACTCACTGCTACTTTTCTTGACTGAGTCAGGCATAAAGTGAGTGATGAGAACAGTGAATCAAAGAGACCAAAATGGGGCTACTTCAGAGTCCCAAACAGGAAGGTAAAAAGCAGAGAATTCATCCAACTAGATTGACACCATTGTTTGGTGGATTCATTTAAAAAATATTTTAAGTCATTAAAAAATATACACATGTTCTATAAATGTCTTATTTCCATTTACAGCAGTGAAATAAATATTCATTTCCCAATCTGTTGATGAAAGGCCAAAACTTTTTCTTCAAATAAGAAACAAGCTCAGCACAGACTTTCATAAATGTATTATCCACGATGTTCCATTGTTGCTTTCTTTAAGTGGAACAAGAGCTTAAAAGATATTTTCAAAACATTTTAAGTGCACTAGTGTGCTGTATTTTTATAATTCCCCCCGAGTTTTAATAGTTGTATCATCTATCCTCAATTCCACATCATCTTTCATGGTAGTCTTTTCAAAGCATTGATCTTAGTTTTCACACTAATTCCATCATTTTTCATTTTTAAGTAAATTGATAATTTTTATAATAATAACAAGATGTACAACTGGTATAAATGGATTTGGGAGCAAACACTGCTAATTCTTATTATGTACAACTCAACCCTTCAACTGTTGGGGAACCAGACACAAGGGCTTACCGAGCTGTGTGTGTGGCAGGTATTTGCAGTCAGTTAACCCATCAATTCAGTTAAGAGTCTGTCCACTGCAGGTGACCCTTCGAGCAACAAGGAGTCCCTAGAATTCAAATCAGTGCTTTCGCTGCACAGCTTGGCTAGAGCACTGAGAACAGGAAGAGCCCTAAAAGGAGGAAGACTATGACCCTGTCACCAGTTCACCCACATTTGCTTCACTTTATCTCAGTGGGGCCCAAACTTCTCAAATAGCACACCTCTTACTCACCAGCCAGAAATGGCCCAGAGCTATCTCTAACATTTAGGTAAGATAATTACTGAATTATTTAGTTCTCACAACCTCTCTGGAGATGTAATATTTATTTTCTCCACTTACAGATGAGAAAACTGAGGCTTAGGGACAATCTGGAATTTGCCCAAAGTCAAACCACTGGCTGGTGACAAGGCAGAAACATGGTCCCATTTTCCTGTCGAATACCACACAGTGAAAAAACCCTGCCTCAAGGAAGCAATTTTATCTGAGATTAGAAAGGAAAGGTGTAGCTTTAACATGCTCTAAACACTAAGTGGAAGCAAGCTACCGGCAATAGGCAGATGATTGTGGAATCAAGGACCCTTGGCCAAACGCAGTTCCAATGGTGAATTTTGTGCTATGTGTATCT